>JXCR01113084.1:41769-79497 GCA_002079205.1 Phalaenopsis hybrid cultivar | reverse complement strand
CCTATTTAGTGTCATATTTTCATTTAGTTCTAGTAAATTAAGATCATTTTTTTATACAATAAGCCCAAGTCTTCCTAGGTCTACCTCTGCCTTTCTTAACATAAGTCGAATCTAAAACATCTACTCTCCTAATCAGATCATCAGATGGTCGACGTTTAATGTGACCAAACCATCTAAGACGACTTTCTCTAATTTTGTCTGTCACAGGAGCTACACCAACCCTATCACGGACATATTCATTTTGCATTCTGTCTCTAAAAATAAATAAATAAATAAAAAGCTTGACGAGTAGTAATTCAGGCCATGGAGAAAGCTAATACATAATATGGTGCTTTCTGGTTGTTTTCTGTATAAATAAATAAACATATATATATATATATATATATATATATATATATATATATATATATATATATATATATATATATAAAATATAAAAAATGGCGTCGGCAACAACAACGGGCTCTGCTAGGGTTTCTCATGATTGCTATTCCCGGCAGTGACTCCTCGATTTCTCACTTTCTCTGCTAGGGTTTCTCACAACGGTGGTGATCACACTTTCATTAAAAAACTTGACAAAAAAATGTAAAGCATACTCTTATTCTCACTAAGGTTGAAACTAATACTCTCAAGTCCTTGGCGTTTTGNGTGATCACACTTTCATTAAAAAACTTGACAAAAAAATGTAAAGCATACTCTTATTCTCACTAAGGTTGAAACCAATACTCTCACGTCCTCTTGGCGTTTTTCTCTAGTGGGGAAATTTCTTTATGGTAACCAAAAAACTGGAGATCATTCAGAAAGAATTTAATACTATGAAGCTATTGAGCAGTTGAAATATATACTTACTTGACGGCCGACATATACTTATTCAATTATCTCACGATGCCNTTTCTTTATGGTAACCAAAAAACTGGAGATCATTCAGAAAGAATTTAATACTATGAAGCTATTGAGCAGTTGGAATATATACTTACTTGACGGCCGACATATACTTATTCAATTATCTCACGATGCTAACTACACTCGCATTTTTTCTCAAAAATTTATCAATATCGACAAACGTTTTATGAAAATTTTGAAGTGGACTGTTGATTTTGATTCAAAAGCGGAGCCGATATCATTCCTGTTTGGATAAATTTTCCGGGGTTGAAATTACTTCTTTTTAACTTGAAAATTTTCTACTATTTAGCAACTGCTTATGGTAAGCCTCTCAAGATTGATAGTCCTATGCTTGCTGTTTCCAGACTCTCTGTGACTTGTGTGTTAGTTGAGAGGATATCACTCAAACAACTCCCGATGAGGTATGAATTGACACCACTCATAACGGATATTGGTAAAATGTTGAAATAAAATCACACCCTCCTTATTGCTCTCATTGTAGTATGTTTGACCATAGTTCACTATTTGTTATCGCTTGCATCCTTCGAATATCGTTAAAGGTTAGCCACCTACCATCTTTGCTGAGAAGGTGCAATCCAATCCTCTTTCCAACATCGCAGTTCCAGGTGAAGAACACCATGCTACTGGTACAAATCCAAATATGCTTATAACACTCACTGTTATTTAAGAAAACCAGTTTATATGCTAAGACTCGCGAGAGTACTCCTTCGATCCGATAAAAGAACAGCTTGTANATATATATATATATATATATATAGAAGGCAAATTCATTGATGTAAAAGGGAAGATATAAAGGTTTTAGTGAGTGGGTTCAAATAGCTCACTCACAGAGAATACAACTCACTCAAAATAAAATACTCGTATGCCCCAAAAAAGAGAAAATAAAAACTCCTATTCATGGTGGGTGTATTTGCCACTTCCCCTCTGGTTCTTGGGAGAGAGTTCAACACTAGACTGAGATGTGGACTTCCACCTAAAACTATCAAAGAGTCGTCCTGGAAATTTTTTGGTTCTAGCATTTCTTTTTTATTTTTCCTAGATTTGTAAACTTGCTATTCATTTGCCAGTGCTTGCCCCATCTGATCTACTTGTGGATCTTCAATGGAGAGCTTACCTTGGGGGTATGTTGATCCGTAAATTGCTTATCAATCTCAGCCTGAAACACACTTTAATCAATGTGTAGTATATATATAAAATGGCATCGGCAGACGCAGCGGGCTCTGCTAGGGTTTCTCACGATGGCGATTCTCGATGGTGACTCCTCGATTTCTCACTTGCTCTGCTAGGGTTTCTCACGACGGTGTTGATCACAGTTTCATTAAAAAACTTGACAAAAAAATTGGGAAGCCTACTCTTATTCTCACTAAAGTTGAAACCAATACTCTCAAGTCCTCTTGGCGTTTTGCTCTAGTGGAGAAATTTCTTTATGGTAACCCAAAACTGGAGAAAATTTAGAAAGAATTTAATACTATGAAGCTATTGTGCAGTTGGAATATTGACTTACTTGATGGCCGGCATATACTTATTCAGTTGTCTCACGATGTCGACTACAGTCGCATTTTTTCTCGAAAATTTATCAATATCGACAATCGTTTTATGAAAATTCTGAAGTGGACTGTTGATTTTGATAAAAAAACGGAGCCTATATCATTCCTGTTTGGATAAAATTTTCGGGGTTAAAATTACATCTGTTTAAGTTGGAAATTTTCTACTATTTAGCAATTGCTTACGGTAAGCCTTTCAAGGTTGATAGTCCTACGCTTGCTATTTCCAGACCCTCTGTAGCTTGTGTGTTAGTTGAAAGAGAAATCACTCAACAAGCTCCGGATGAGGTATGAATTGACACGACTCACAACGGGTATTGGTAAAATGTTGAAATAGAACCACACCCTCCTTATTGCTCTCATTATAGTATGTTTGACCATAGTTCTACTATTTGTTATCGCTTGCATCCTTCGAATATCGTTAAAGATTAGCCACCTACCATCCTTGCTGAGACGGTGCAATCCGATCCTCTTTCCAACACCGAAGTTCCAGATGAAGAACACCATGCTATATGTACAGATCCAAATGTGCTTATACCACTCACTGTTATTTAAGTAAACCAACTATATGCCAAGACTCGCGAGAGTACTCCTTCGATCTGATAAAAGAACGGCTGATACAACAAGTAGTTGTTTCTAGTGTTCAACAATCTTCATATGTCCGACACACTTTAGACCAATCCACTGATCAGGTGTCTCATTATAGTATGTTTGACCATAATTCTACTATTTGTTATCGCTTGCATCCTTCGAATATCGTTAAAGATTAGCCACCTACCATCCTTGCTGAGACGGTGCAATCCGATCCTCTTTCCAACACCGGAGTTCCAGATGAAGAACACCATGCTACAGGTACAAATCCAAATGTGTTCATACTACTCACTGTTATTTAAGAAAACCAACTTATATGCCAAAACTCGCGAGAGTACTCCTTCGATCCGATAAAAGAACAGCTGGCACAACAAGTAGTTGCTTCTAATGTTCAACAATCTTTATATGTCCGACATATTTTAGACCAATCCACTGATCAGGTGAGCCAACTTTCGGATGAGGAATGACAGGTCTATTTAAGGACGAAGAAGAAGAGTGGAGGCCGACTCGAGCTCGGGAATTTATTGGATGATATATTGATTATTACTGGAGACGACACTCATCTTAGCAATTTATTAGCTGACTCGTTGCCAAGAAATAGAGACAGAGGCAATACAAAATTAGGTCGCTCTCTAACTACTTGTTATCTTGTATTTTGACACTTTTTATTTTTTCTTTAGGTCTCTCATATATTTTTTTGTATTTTCTTTTTTTGGAGCTACTTGATGTGGTGGTTATCGTGTGGGCATCGTGCCATGTTAGGGCCCTCCCACACAATATATCTGTATCCTATTTTCTATTTAATAATACTACACACACACACACATATTGAGCCAAAAATAGACGAACAAATCTTTGTACGTGTTCGACTCGTTTATATATCGAGCGCAAAAAAAGATATTCGCGTTCAGCTAGTTTCCTTAGTGAACGAATCAAACACGAACTATATCTCAAGCCGAACACGAGCTGTTCACGAACAACGGGCCGTTTTGTTAGCCCTACTTAGAAGCAAGCCATTTTTTTGGCTAAGTATTTGTATGGATCATGTCACTTGTTAATCTAGCATACTCCTGAAAGCCAGACTGCATTTTGTGTCCATATCAGCTTATCCAAATCTTATTCTATGGATGTTCATGCTGGGTTTAACAAGCTTGTATTAGATTATGGGATGGCCGCGTCGATGATATGTAGTCTGCACTTATAAAAAAACAGGCCTTTTTCATTAAACGAGGCTTTGAATGGCTCATGCTCCTAGTTAATGGGACTTTGGAATGATCAGAAATATTCACATCTATGATTGCAGTTAGACTTTGGCAAGTTATCATTTAATCGAGTCTAGCTAGATTATAAAGGTTTTTTGGGTTGGGCACATGCATCATATATGGTTTTCTTGTTTTTTTTTAAACTTTATTTTTGTCATGTGTGATAGTGGTGGTGGTCATGGTTGCTGATCAGAAAACAGATTTACTGAATTTCTGAAAACAAAAAAAAATTTATGGGTCCTGCTCAGTGTTTTTTAGCAGCATGTTAAATCATACATGTAAGTTTAGCCTAGTATTGTGCAATCCTTAGCGATCACTGGAGTGATCCATTAATATCATCCTCTATTTTTTAAGACCTTGCAGATGTTTTGTAGCATTTATTTCTAATACAAATAAGGAATCAAATTATGATTTTCTGATGCATGCTTTTTATATTTTAAATGCTAAACTCTGCAGCAACATTTCACAGATTACTATATTTGTTTTGCAACTTCTTTGTCTATTTTTTTTTGCTGATTTATTCGATTCTTAATGTTATAACCTGACTGTTTTTCAATAGAGGACTTCCCTTAAGTTTTATGTTAAGTATATCTTTTCTCTCTGGACTTTAGTTATCTGTGCCACATAAAATGTTCATGCTTTTCTACTTCTGTTTATGTTGTAGCATCGGGGTTTCTCTGAACGCCGAAGAAGTGTGACCTTTTTTTTTTTTTTTTCCTTTTTTCACATTGTAGAACTTTTCTTTTCTCTTTTTTTACTTTTTGCTAAATATGTTATTTATTTCAGAGGCAACCGGAGCTGGCACTTGGAAATGAAGATTTGTGGTCATTTGTTAATTTTGCTGGAGAAGATCTTGCTAACATACCTACACTTGTGGCTTTTCTTGGAATGCTTAAGACATTGGTATGAGAGACTCTTTACTTTCGATTTGATACATGAACATGTGCACGGCACGGATGTGAAAAATATTAATAATTGTAGCACACAAACTTAGACTATTGGAGTAGAGGTTATTATTAGTTCTATTAAGTTATGGAAATAAATATACAATTGTAATGTAATAGTACATGAAAGTTCATATGTGAATAACAAATCCTAGTATTACAATTATTCATAATGTTTAAGATTAGTAGTTGCGGGGATGGGGATGTTTCTTTGCCTTTGAAAGTGGAAAGAAACAAATAAAAAGTTTAGAAAAGCGTGCATTTGTTTTGTCTGACGCATGTTTTAAAAGTTTTAGATGTTCTATTTTTGGATGTGTCGTTTGACATGTTTCAGAGCTGCATTAGATGTGTGATTATCCATCACATATTAGACATTGTATTACGTGAATTTCGTTAAGTAATCATGCATCCGACTTTGTTTTAGTGTAATTTGGTCATGCAAATTAAATTTTTAGGGGAGTATATACAGAACACTTTACATTCCTATTTACATATTTAACATCTAAAAGTTCCTTTTTATTGAACTATCACTCTTCATTAACATCCTGTCCAAGGTGTTGGAGCATGTAGCCATGCATGTGACCTTTTGTATGCTCACGACCCGCCACTACGTGTATGAACTTGTGTTTATTCTTGACTTGCCATTCTGCATGACTTGTTACCCGTTTGTTAGCCATGGTTGTCATGCTTTGATATAAGGTATGATGGGAAGTTAACTCCTAATAATAGAGAGAATGTGGTATTTATTATTCTTTTTTAAAAAATTGAGTGTTATGTGAGTAAACATAAACTTTTATATGTTAATTATGTAAATATGAATGAATTAAGTGTCACAATCCATCTGATTCCGTTAGATTAACCGTGGTGCAATAGAGATGGACGATTCAGCTAGACAAAATTCTCACCACCCCTAGTTCTGACTTGCACAAATAAGAACTCAATGGATAACAAATTAGTTTCACTCAATCGTTGCAAGCATTCACAATTTAATTCAATTCATAATTCATTAACATTCTTGATTGCTTGAAAGCACGCATAATTATTTCACCAAACTTCTATGTAGAGTTGCTAGAAATGAAACATATAAAGATTCTTACCTCAAATGTCTTTACAATTTCCAAAACTATATAATCCAAAAGACGTACGTTAACACATCTAACTACCCTTATTGAAAATCTTTAAAATATAGGGGTGAGCTACAAGCTCAACAAAATAATTAAGGCTAATTAAGGCTAAAGGAATTTTTTTATAGATGAAGTTAAGCAATGTACAAGCTCACAATGACTAATATGAGTGATAAAAATATGTAACATAAGTGTGCTTTAATCGTATCAAACGTTTAAAATAAATGGGTATGAATGCAATTAACAATACTGAACAATGACAAACAACTATTTCATTCATTCAATGCACAATTTTATGAATATTTGTAACTATTAAATTATCAATAATTATAGTCTTAGGAATATCACTTGTAAAATTTTCTAATTATAGTGACACACCAATAAATAACGTAGTAATGCTATGGAAGGATAATATTTTTAATTTAGCGCATGATTATCTCATCTGAATTGAGGGTACAACCTCGTGACGAGTGTCCTCAGGCTTGACTTGAGCCCGCCGTCTAGAGTATACTATTCCTTAGAATTTCATGAAATACTTAAATTAAGTCTTAATTTAACCCAAACATATTTCAATATATTGTTTTCACCTCGATATGATTTCCTTGCATTAAGTTCTCTCCTAATATCTTCTATTTCCTTAATTCTCCTTTCTTCCATATTCCTTCTTCTTCCTCCCTTTCTCGTCTCAGTTTTCCCAAATTGAAGCTACTTGAGAACGGAAGTTTTCAGTTCGCCTCTTCCTCACCTGATTCTGCCTTTAGCTACAACACTGGAGTTGCGGAGGCCTCCCGGTTAGTGGAAATGAAAATCAAAGGGGAAAATTAAGAATCTTCTTTTCAATTTATTCCCTAATTTCTGAACTCCAGTCTACCCTTTCAGCCTATTCCGTTTCCTGCTACAGTTTCGGGATTGCAAAAAATCCCAGGCTGCCAGAAATGAACATGGGAAAAATGGAAGGGTTTAGCCATTTATTCATATAGGTATATAGCTACTTGAGAAAGGAATTTATTCATATAGGTATATGATTCGATCTAGCCACTGCATGGTATGGAAAGTGGAGTGGGACATCTACAGTTATATGTACTGTTAACAGTAATTATGAACTTTAATTAGGTGATTAAGTTAAGATTTATATAACCTAATGATTATTTTTTATATACTCAAATATATTAATTTGTATATACTATTATTGTATATCAATTTGATTGTTACGAAAAGTAGAATTTTGTAGAAAATATTTTAGGGGGAAATGTGAAAATTGAGTATATTTGAAAATGATTTAACTTTTTCTATNTAATATGAGTGATAAAAATATGTAACATAAGTGTGCTTTAATCATATCAAATGTTTAAAATAAATGGGTATGCATGCAATTAACAATACTGAACAATGACAAACAAATATTTCATTCATTCAATATACAATTTTATGAATATTTGTAACTATTACATTATCAATAATTATAGTCTTAGGAATATCATTTTTAAAACTTTCTAATTATAGTGACACAGCAATAAATCACGTAGTAATGCTATAAAAGGTTATTATTTTTAATTTGGCGCATGATTATCTCATCTGAATTGTGGTACAACCTCGTAACGAGTGTCCTCAGGCTTGACTTGAGCCTGCCGTCTAGCGTATACTATTCTTTAGAATTTCATGAAATACTTAAATTAAGTCTTAATTTAACCCAAACATATTTCAAGATATTGTTTTCACCTCGATATGATTTCCTTGCATTAAGTTCTCTCATAATATCTTCTATTTCCTTAATTCTCCTTTCTTCCCTATTCCTTGTTCCTCCTCCCTTTCTCATCTCAGTTTTCCCAAATTGAAGCTACTTGAGAACGGCAGTTTTCCGTTCGCCTCTTCCTCACCTGATTCTGCCTTTAGCTACACTGGAGTTGCGGAGGCGTCCCGGTTAGTGGAAATGAAAATCAAAGGGGAAAATTAAGAATCGTCTTTTTGATTTATTCCCAAATTTCTGAACTCCAGTCTACCCTTTCAGCCTATTCCGTTTCCTGCTACAGTTTCGGTATTGCAAAAAAATCCCAGGCTGCCAGAAATGAACATGGGAAAAATGGAAGGGTTTAACCATTTATTCATATAGGTATACGGAATCTCTTAATCCTAACCCTATGATTCGATCTAGCCACTGCATGGTATGGAAAGTGGAGCGGGACATCTACAGTTATATTTACTGTTAACAGTAATTATGAGCTTTAATTAGGTGATTAAGTTAAGATTTACATAACCTAATGATTATTTTTTTATATACTCAAATATACTAATTTGTATATACTATTATTGTATATCAATTTGATTGTTACGAAATTTAGAATTTTGTAGAAAATAGTTTAGGGGGAAATGTGAAAATTGAGTATATTTGAAAATGATTTAACTTTTTTCTACGTTGACTAAAATTGGGTATTACATTAAGTGTTATGCATGTAAATTTCTCCTAGTTCTTTTTTCCCCCTTAATGTGTTTTTATCTTTGTAGGCTGCTACAGAAGAAGGTGCTTCAAAGGTTTTCGAGTTGCTACAGGGTAAAATGTTTCGGAGAGTTGGTTGGGGTACCTTATTTGATTGCTTGTCTATTTATGATGAGAGATTTAGGCAATCTATACATTCTTCTTCTGGGTCTCCTTTACCGGATATTCAGGAGGGTNGTGTTATGCATGTAAATTTCTCCTAGTTCTTTTTTCCCCCTTAATGTGTTTTTATCTTTGTAGGCTGCTACACAAGAAGGTGCTTCAAAGGTTTTCGAGTTGCTACAGGGTAAAATGTTTCGGAGAGTTGGTTGGGGTACCTTATTTGATTGCTTGTCTATTTATGATGAGAGATTTAGGCAATCTATGCATTCTTCTTCTGGGTCTCCTTTACCGGATATTCAGGAGGGTGACGCACAGGCACTTGTTGCTTATTTAAACGTTCTGCAAAAGGTCTGAAGTCATTTTTCATTTTATCAATATGAAAACATCTTAGTTTTGTGTTGCACTGTGAAGTCCAACTTATTCCAGTAGATGATTTACTCATGGTAAACTCATTTAATATATCTTTTGTGCTGCTATTACTATTCCTTAAATCTAATTTCTATACATTAAATTATCTTCAAATTTGAAATCCCATGCGTTGTTATGAATGGCTGCAAGTGGAACATGAATAATGCATTTTCATATGGTGGGGTTGAGACTGCCCATGCTGGTTTCTGGACAAGTGTTCTTGCTGTTTTATAACTTAAACTTCTGTGTGTGTGTCAACGATTTCATTTAATTTTTGTAACTTTTAATGTGATCGGCTTTTAACTTGTGCATTTGATCCTTAACAATCATTTCTTCATCTAGTTCGATTTGGCCTTCGTTAGATCTAAAATTGAGTACATGAAATATAGTTTTAGTAGTAGTAGATATTGTGTTAGAGTTATAACTATATGTTATCAAATCATTAAAAGGTGTGAATGTTTTAAATATCTCGGTTCTGTTGTTTAACGTGATGGTGATATATATGGAGATTTTATTAATAGAATTCAAGTTGGTTGGTTGATGTGGAGGAATGCATTGAGGCTATTGTGTAATAGAGAATTACCTCCTAAACTTGAGGGAAAATTTTATGAGATGGTGGTGAGACTTGCAAAGTTTTATGGCGCAAAATGTTAGTTTTTAATAGAGAAGCATAAAATTAAGTGTTGCTGAGATAAGTATGCTTTGGTGGTTGAGTAGCTTGATACTTGGAAACAAGATGTGAAACAAATGTATCTATGAAAGTATTGGTGTAGCTACCGTAACACCCAAAAAAATAAGAATCATGTAAAAAGTTTGGTAAATTTTAAAAGTAACCCAAATTTTGCACCTCTTAGATTTTGATCGAATTATTTTTATAACTTTCTATGCATCAGATCGTTCAATTCGATATAAAACACTATATATTAATTATAAAAGAATTTAGAGATATGAAATCCAATAGTTTTAAGTATAATAACTTAATTTAACCTTAATTAGTCATATCGTCTCCCAATTTTGCCTGTTCACTATAGCTAGCTAATCTTTCGTCTTTCTGGTGCATGCATTGGCCTGGGGAGATAATTCGATTGAGTGTTTTGGGGGGATTATCTTTGTGCTGCGTTTCCATGCCTTTCACTCGCTTTTTTTCGCTCGCCTGTAGGTGTCCAACGACCTTGGCTACAGTGGTGGGCGCGAACAGGGAGGTGAGCGGAGGGTTTTGGAGCAGCAATTCATGGAGGTGTGTTTACGGACGAGATAGGTGAGTACGAATCTCTCTTTTACGCTATTCTAAACATTCCTTTGTCTTGTTTCCATTTTGATGTTTTCGTCAGATTTGTGCAAATTTTCATTTCTAGTAGGCGTAGCAGGCGTCGAACTTGTGTCCGAAGCGTTGGTTTGTTAGCTACCGTTAGGGCTATTAATACGAAATCAATGTGTGGAAGTGAATACGAAGATGATATGAATAAGAGGGAAGAAAAATAGGAGGTTTTAGAAGGGCAAATTTAGATCGAGAAGCCATTTTGAGATTAAGTTGTGTTTTTGGTTAAAGCACGGAATGAGCTATGATTCCATCAATTTCAACGATGTCTATGATTTTCAGGTTGTTTATATGAGGCGACGAGCTTTAAACGAGCTCGTGAGATGTTGTCGTAGTACTTATTCATCTAGTCAGATGGAATAATCTTTTGCTCGCTTAAGAAAAATAATTGTCAATGGATTTCGTGTGATTCCACATTTTAATCTGATGCTTTTATAATTTCTTTTATATTGTGGACGGATATTTGGGTTAAATGTATGAATGCAAGTTGACTTCTACTATACACGTGATGCTATGCAATGATACAGATAAATATATTTATAAAATTGTTTCATTCAGGCGTTCATTTGCTATGATTCATGCACATGATGTATGAAATGCCTGTGATAAATGCTTGATACATGATTGATGATTTAAATGTCACAAGTGATGTTGTGTGTAGACTATTACGTGAGTATTTGCAAGTACACTATTTAAGGATATGGTAACTCTTGACCTTCAGACAATGTTGAAATTCTGGGTATTGTTGTGATTGGACGGTGATGGAACATAAGGAACTCTTGGTATTAGAGGGGCTATTTATAAGTGCTATTGCAGTAGTGATTACCCATGACGTGACATGTTATGGTGATTACCCATGATTTGGCATAACATGAAATATTTAAGGCCTATACATTTAGAATTGACATTTCTAAAAACATGTTTATGATATTTTTAAATATGCTTATAATTATATGCTTATGACTACACATCATTGAATGACATACATGTTTTATATCGTAACGATTTTCTATACTCTATACTTTTTTTTTACATATACTGCGCAATTCTAGTATGTTATGACTTGTGTGTGGACATGTATAATCTTACAAGCATGCACATTGTTACTTTTTCGTGTATAAAATCTTATGTTAGTTTGATTAATTTGTTGAGCTTGTTGTTGCTTTTACTCTACATTGTTTACTTTTTGGATAGGGAAAAGTGTACCGGGGTCAGTAGTCATGCGTGGCTTGTACAATTTTTGCATTTATAGTTTTGAGAACTTGTACAGTATTTTAGGCTCACATTTTTTTTTAATTTTGTTTATTTGTTTTAGTGATATGATTTTTCATATTTTTGAGTATATGAGAAAACATATGAAATGAAATGTAGTAAGTATGTTTGCGAGAACTTAGTGAAACCAGTTCATCACTCATTAGGTCCTGATTCTATAAGTTAGGACGGGTGTTGTTGGGAATTTAGTCTGGCCGAATATGTCTGTCTCTATTGCACCTCAACTGACACTTATAGGTGGTCCAGTTGGGGTGTGAGAGTTCCAGTGGCATATAAAATTTGTGAGAGTCGTCTTAGATGGTTTGGTCACATTAAACGTCGACCATTTGATGATTCGGTTTGGAGAGTAGATGTTTTAGATTCGACTTATGTTAAGAAAGCAGAGGTAGATCTAAAAAGATTTGGGCATATTGTAAAAAAATAATTTTATTTATTAGAATTAAACGCTGACCCCACTTAATGGGATAAAGGCTTTTTTGTTGTTGTTGTTGTTCAATTTGGCTAGAGATTATTTGGAAAACTTAATAATTCATACTATATTTGGAAAATAAATATCTCATCTTTTGTCACATTTGGCTTTTGTAATGGAAAGAGAATTTAATTTTTTTCTGTTATCTCATCTCTTTTTTAAAGAATGGATTTTTTGTCTTTTATCTTAATTCATTTTTAGAATGAAAGCATCCATACTAAGTATAATGCGCGGAATATTAGCTGGCAGTGGTGGAATCAGGAGGTGGTTGGGGTGACCACTCCCATATTTTTATTGAAGTCTTCATTTATCAGTTAATACACAAAGCCTCTCCTCCCATCCCCACTTTAAAATTGAATACATTGTAATAATAGTAATAATAATAAAGTATTGGTTATCAATAATTATGTTTATTATCGTTTTAACGAAATTAAGTAGAGGCTAGTTTTAAACTTAAATATTCCACAGTCCTTTATTTTATAATATGTTTATAACAATTCTAAAAAAAATTAAGGTGAGGGAAGTTTTAAACTTAAATACTCACCAACACTTGATTTTTTGTTTTGAACCCTCCACTAGTGGTGTGGTTCTTTGTTTTTAATATTGAGCTGCTATTCTTCTTCTTATTATTATTTTCTTTTTCCTTATTGGTCCACCACAAGAAGATGAATGATGTGCTGAACTTTTTATTGACTTGTTGAAATCACTTAGTTTCCATGCAACATTGGGTTCTTTTTTTTGTAAAGTGACCTTTGTGGAATATTTATGAAATAACGTATGAATACAAATGATTACTATGCATAGGAGTTCGTTTTTTAGATTAATTTTTTGTTGTTTCTGTTTCATATTCACTGCTTTTTGCTGTTTGCCATAGCTGATTAAAGTGTTACTGAGAGAATGGCCACGAATTATTTTAGAAGGATGCAGTCCAAGTTCAAAATTTAAGAAAGCTTGTTCTCTATTTTTGACTCGAGCTTTGGACATTATGAATGGCTGTTCATGATCTTTGAAAAACGACAGAAATAACCAAAACAATAGATTGGATTCTGATCGAGTGATGCCTTGGCTTATCCAATTTGAAAATACTTTCCATGATCAATTATTTTCTTGATGCACGTTTAACAGTTATCACTTTCTGCTTTCTTGGACTTTTAATTATTGTGGAATTATATGGTTTGATCGCTTCTTTTTGCTTTTTGTGATCTCTGAAATTTTCTTTAAATGCTTAAATGTTTTTTTTTTTAATTTTTGCACATAATATCGTTTATTGACCCTCAATGACAGTGCAGGTGTGATATTGCTTGCAGGTAGTTGAAAATGGTGATCCCACTGAGAGAACGAAGTGGTTTCCGGATATTGAACCCTTTTTTAAGCTTCTTAGTTATGAAAATGTACCCCCATATTTGAAGGTTTGTGGTAACAAATGTGGAGAGTTTTTCTTTCTGCTTTTGCGGGTCTTTTACTTACTCATGCTGCAACTTGGAGCAGGGTGCACTTCGTAATGTTATTTCTTCTTTCATTGGAATTTCTCCACTTTTGAAAGACACCATCTGGAGTTATCTTGAAAAATATGATCTTCCTGTTGTTGTAGGCCCCCCTCCCAAAACTAGTGGGCTTCTGTTCCAATCACAAGTAAGTATGTTGGTGGTTATTCATATTCTTTCTTTGTAAATTTGTTTTATATGGATATCCAGGCACATTCAAATTTTTGCAGCATTCCATGCTGGATATGCTTGCTTTATTGACATGAAATATTTTAACTTTAAGCAAATTTGTTGAATCTGCTGGTCTACTGTTGCTTTCTATGCACATTACTGTTTTGTTCACTTTTGTACATTTTCTTTCCAATTTTCTGTGCTCTCTCCTGGATTTCAATTTGTTGAATATTTGAATATTTTTCTAAGGTTTGTATACCTAGATTGAAATAGGTACTTTGATAGGCATGCCACTTGAATGTGCCAAGACGACCTTTGAATCGGCTATAACAGCAGTGTTATTGCATGGTGACTTCCACCCTTCAGTTGTAAGGAGGTAATAAAATAAGAGATTGATTTATTCGCATAATGGTGAAAAAGGTGATGGTTGAATATTTTGCCTTTTAGGGATTATAATTAATCCTAGTGTTATTAAATAAAGTTAATAATGACCTTTTATTAGATTTAGAAAATTTATGGATTTTGCACTTGAAGTGGAGGGAATTGGGCATTAAATAAATTGTACGGTAAGATTTGCTTATTTTGTAGGATTCTAATAAATTCGCCTTTGATATAGCATCATTGTTTGATCTATTTGGGCATTTTGATGAATTTTGTCCAGATTCCAGGTTGACAACAATGTTAGCTTACGGAGTTTATCCATCAAATAAATTGTAGTTGGTTTAGTGGTTTCTTAGATGATGTAATGCTAATTTGAATGATTAATGGCGCCACAACATAGTCAACCCTCTCCGGTCTACCCTAGGCATACCAGAGGAGGACGATTCAGTGATACCCAATTTTTGTGGACATTCATTTTGATTTTTATTTATTAGGATAAGGTGAGTGGAGTGGGCTTGTTAAATCTTCACTAAGTATGGTCTTACATTCAATTCTTCTAATATTCATAAAACATTAATATGGAAACGTATTTAAAACAATCTTAAAATAAAATATAGGTTTTAAGAGTTTATATAAATATGAAATCATGCATACTAAAATGTCTTTATTAATGTTAGATACTATTGTCTTTTAATAATTTAAAAATGTACGATTAAAAGCTATGTAAATGGACAAATCACGTGATTGATGATTGCTCTGTTTCTTACCTCTCATTGAAAGCAGATATTATATTATTTGGCAAGCTCCATTCTCAACGAGATAAGCAATCTTAAAATAAGGTTCAAATATTTAGAAAGAAAAAGATAACATGTTTTTTAGTGTGATTATAACATGAGTAAATTCATTTACGTTAATTATTTTTGTAATGAAACAACTTTAATGAATAAACATTTTTTAATGAATAATAGTAAATAGTTAATGACTTGATGCAATGGTTGTCAGAAATAAATAAAGTTGTTATTGTAACGACCCGACCCAGGAGTTTGAAATTATTAAGGCGAGAATTGTTGGCCTGACTGAGAAAAACTGTATAGTAGTTTTATTTGATAATTAAATGAACTTCAAAAACGCGAAAGAGCTATTCTATTTCATAAAACTTATATTTATAACAATTTATTCATTTTAAAATATTTACATCTAGTAATAAATAAAATTTAATTATAATACATATCATCCATTCCTCGATGCCTCAACATACTTTTTGGGGTTCATGTAGCCTAAAATTGTTTTTTCTGTAAAATAATAGTAACTTAAAGTTATGTTAAAACAACTCAGTGTTATAATAATTCGTTTTTTAAATATTTGGTAAAATACGGTAAGCGGCAAAAAAATGTCCATTAGAAATATAACAATGAAGAAAATAGTTTCTTTTACTATCATTTATTTCTGTTATATTTTTCATTATTCGGTGTCACCGTCCAAGCGTATAGTTTTAAAAAATATACGTTTAATATTTTCCATCACATCATAAAGTTAGATAATAATTTTCATTTTCATGTATGAGTACATTACATTCTTATGTGAGTACCTTACATGGGTGACTCCCATATGCATGCATACATAATTTTTTTTTATATTTAACGTTTAATAGAAAAACATGAAAATTTGCATTTTAAAAGAAAAGTTGGGAAACATTAAACTCCCGTGGTAGTAAACAGAGCTATTGTAAAAAATTATATTTACCCACCTATACGACCTAGTCGAATTGTCCCATCCTTCAAATCAATCTTCTGCTTTTTCTGAGCCTATAATAACACATTAGGCTTAATTAGATTCTAATATCATTTCACTTTTATTTAGTTTCTATCAATCTTGTTTCTCTTTTTCAAGAATTCTAACTTAACTGATTAAAAAGCTTCATGTGCCTTTTTTTCTAATTGAATCATTACTCATTTTTACTTAATATATGCGCTTGTTTTAATTTATTCTTAATCTTGACCTTTTCTAACAAATTATCTAATTTAAATACATTCTAAGAAAGTTAATTGTACTTTTAATCTTATTTTGTAATTGAATTTGAATTAAGGGAAAAAATATTAAATAAATTTGAAGTTAGAAGTTTATATTTGAAATTTCCTCTTCCTCGTTTTTCGTGCTTTAATTTCTTGGCCAAGCTTCCTACATAAATTTTAGCAATATTAAATCATTTTCAATTGCAATATTTTTTGAAATTAACTCATTTTATTTTTGAATTATGTTTCATAAATTAACTTTCATATTATTTAAGTAGAATGGAAAATTTTCACTTTTCTTTCATTCTCTTGCCCGAATTACTTTGAATGGAGCAGGGAAAGTTCATTGTAGCCCTTAAACTTGTGGGTTGGTCTTTAGTTGCGCGATGGGAAGGTCAAATGGTTTGATCGTTAACTTCACACACACAAAATAGCTTCTACGGTCCGTCTCCTACTCTTAGACCTCGAATCATCACATGTCTCTGGACGTGAAAGAAATCCAGGGAGCTATTTCTTCTCCACGAGCTCTACAAGCCGCACAAGCTGTCCTTTTACTTTGGTAGGGCATGTGAAGTTTTGATTGGAGCTCACGAGACTCGTGACTTTGTCTGTTTTGGCTTCGACGCTTGTGTTGGCCTTAGAACAGTGAAGCACGATCGGTCGCCTGAAGAAAGCTTGTTTTAGCCTCTCGGATGTGGAAGAATGCGACACAAGCTCTTCCTTCTTTCTATCCGGCTCGATTAAAAGTATCTTTCTCGTATCTCTTCTCGTTCTTATTCTTCCCTTGTCTCTCATTCTTTCTCTCACTCCCTCTGGCTTCTCTTGCTCTCTCTCATTCCCCGTCACTCGCGTTCTGGGTGCTGGGGGTGCGAATGGGAGGAGACGAGGAATAAGCCTAGTCTTAATTCTCCGAAATTCTTTTTTATTAAGTAATAAAATTTTAATTAACAGGTTCTTAGTATAGTTACTCACAAGTCTTTTAATTCACTATACCAAACTATTTCATATATACATTCACTTAATTTTCATTTTCATTTTGCTTAATTTTTAGTCTTCGAAATGCCATATTTTTTTTGAATAGCCATATTAAATTTCATCCGGTTGTCATTTATCCCATTGATCATATTAATTTATGATAAAACGTCACGCTAATTATCACTCAGTTGATACTAGCTAGACCGTTCCAATCTTTAATTTAATGAGCTAGAATTTCATTTATTTTCTTACCGAATATCACATCGTTAAAAATTTTGCTTTCTCTTGTGTATGTCGTTATTTTAGTTGCTTACCCATTAAAATACATTACTTTTCTTTGATTTTCTTTACCTATTTTAATAAATTTTTTTTGCAATTCTTGCTTAGTAAAAATGTATCTATTAACAATAATTTCATTGACATGCTCAAGAAATATAGAGGGAAATGTAAAAATAAATATTTGTATTTAATATTGCATTTTTATAGAAATGCTATAAAATTGAAAATAAACATGTAAATATTTAGATGAATTAATATAATAAAATTGACTCAGTATGAGATAAATTTTAAATTCAAACATATATCGATTGAATTTATTAGTGAGCAATAGCAAGTATTCGATCTACATTTTATTTGCTTCCTGTTTTTAGTAAAGTATCTCATTTCGGTGTTGGGTTAGCCTAGTGACGAATTTTTTCTCTAGGCTCACCTCCTTACACAAACAATCTATAAATACTAAATTTATTAAATTTATGAAATTCGCAAAGTAGATTCAATTTAATTCAAACTTACCCGCAAATGAAGTTTCATCTCAAATGATTTCTCCTCATTCAAGCTCTTTTTATGTTCAACTTGAATCTGAACAAATTGCAGACATAGTGAAAATCCAGAATTTCTCACGCAAACCATAGCTTCCTTTGTCATTTTACTTATTAAAAGCTTCCTTTCTTTTTCTCCCTATTAAACCCTACAACGAAAACCTGTTTCTGCCAATAAATTTGGCTAAGTTTTTGTTCTCGTCAAATTTGAGAGCAATAAAAGAATTTCTTAGGTTAAATGTTATTAAATATAAACATTTTTTGTATTTATATGTACATCTTATGTACCTTTTCTCAAAATCCAGCATTCCTTTTCTATCCCTTTATTTCCCTTCTTCTATTTTTTTCCATTTTCTCCTCTTATTGTTCTTCCTGATATTTATTCTATTTTGGCTGTTAGCAGCTTGCTCTCTCCTCAGGGTATTGGAGGGCTACGAAAGGTTGATAACGGAGAGCTCTTTAGGTTTGTTGTATTTATATGTGTGTATTATCATGTTAATGATGTAATTTAAATTAATTTAAAAAGCGATCACAAACTTTAATAATTATATTTACTAAAATTCGCTGTTATATGCTATGATCAGTGAATTTTATTTTCTGTGCTGTGGCATGCTTGAGTATTGATGCAATACTTTTAATAAAATCTTGAGTAAAATAATTAAAATGTGAAGAAATTAATTTTTTTTATGCTTTAAAATTAATATACAACTTTATGTATTAATATGATTCAATTGAAATTTAGAATTTTTAAAATAGTTGTGATTTTTTTGAGATTGCGGAAAATGGGGTATGATTTTAAACAAATTTTTACTTGTCTTTTTTGTCGTGTTAGGTATTACAATTTTGTTTTTCTTTTAAAATTTTTTATCTAATTTCTTATTCCTTTTCTCATGTTCCTTTTCTGGCCTGCATTTTGCTTTGTCTTAACATAAGGGATCTGTTTATTTTCTAACATTCTAACATTAAATTTTNCTGCATTTTGCTTTGTCTTAACATAAGGGATCTGTTTATTTTCTAACATTCTAACATTAAATTTTANGCAATAAAAGAATTTCTTAGGTTAAATGTTATTAAATATAAACATTTTTTGTATTTATATGTACATCTTATGCACCTTTTGTTAAAATCCAGCATGCTATTCCTATCCCTTTATTTCCCTTCTTCTCTTTTTTTCAATTTTCTCCTCTTATTGTTCTTCGTGATATTTATTCTATTTTGGCTGCTAGCAGCTTGCTCTCTCCTCAAGATATGGGAGGGCTACGAAAGGTTGATAACGGAGACCTCTTTAGGTTTGTTGTATTTATATTTGTGTATTATCATGTTAATAATGTAATTTAAATTAATTTAAAAAGCGTTCACAAACTTTAATAATTATATTTACTAAAATTCGCTGTTATATGCTATGATCAGTGAATTTTATTTTCTGTGCTGTGGCATGCTTGAGTATTGATGCAATACTTTTAATAAAATCTTGAGTAAAATAATTAAAATGTGAAGAAATTAATTTTTTTATGTTTTAAAATTAATATACAACTCTATATATTAATATGATTCAATTGAAATTTAGAATTTTTAAAATAGTTGTGATTTTTTTGATATTGCGGAAAATGGGGTATGATTTCAAACAAAATTTTACTTGCCTTTTTTGTCGTATTAGGTATTACAATTTTCTTTTTCTTTTAAAATTTTTTATCTAATTTCTTGTTCCTTTTCTCTTGTTCCTTTTCTGACCTGCATTTTGCTTTGTCTTAACATAAGGGATCTGTTTATTTTCTAACATTCTAACATTAAATTTTAAAAAATTGTCAGATTCTTCTATACAGGTTAGATTTTTCTGCACCTCAATTTTTTCATGTTGTAATCAATCAGTCACATTGACAACCTATTTTGTCAGCTTTGATATGTGAAAAACATTATTAATATCTAACACAGCAATTGACAGTGCTAGCCTGTAAGCCATCTTATCAATCTTTTTGATAATGTCAAATGGTCTTGTACATCTGGGACTCTGTTTGCTTCTCTGACAAAATCTAGTTATATCTTTCATTGGCTTCTTTCGCAATTAAAAAATCGTTAGTCTCGATCTTTATCATTTTATGCATTGGATCATAGTAATTTTGTTGAGCATTTTGAACAACTTTCAATCTATCTCTTATTTAATCTGATTTTTTCCATAGCTTCATCTACTAATTCTTGACAAGTGGACCTAATAGTGATTTCTCCTACTTCAACCCAAGTAAACAGAATTTTATCCTTTAGGTCAGCATAGAGAGCCATTTTATACTGGATTGATAGTTATGTTTGCTTGCAAATTCTATTATTGAAATATGGTTTCCAAGTTGCCTTCAAAATCCAGAGGACAACCTCAACCGATTTCCTATTACCCGATTCATAGTTTTAAATTACTCATCACTTTGTGGATGAAGTATTGTATCATGGTTTAGCGGCATGTCTAAATATTTTTAACACCTTTTTCATAATCTGAAACTGGAACTATTGTCTCTGTTTGAAATTATCACCTTTGAAACATCATGTAGTATGATAATTTTTTTTACATTAAATTTGCCAATTTTTCAGGTGAATATCTTTGCTTGATTGACAAATATCTATGCTTGATTGACAAGAAATGAGTTGACTTCATTAATTTTTCAGTAGTCACCAAAATGCTCAGTAGTCACCAAAATGCTATCTCGACCTTTCTTAGATTTGATACATTTCGTAACAAAATTCCTTGCAATGTTTTTCATTTCCATTCTGGTATGGGTGAGGACTCTGAATTTATTGGGTCTCTAATTTTAAACTTTTTTACACCGACATGCTTGATATTTAGAAATATACTTAACAATATCGTTTTTCATATTTTTTCACTAATTACTAGTTTCAAATTCTTTTATATTTTGATGGTACCTTAACTAATTCTATAGCTTGAATGTTAAATTTACTGCAAAATTTTCTATCTCAAATTGGCACAATGCTCCCATAATTGTAACTTTTTTAGTGACGCCTTCATGAACGGTTGTCATTTCCTTCCTACAGAATTTGCTCAACTAATTTTTTATATTCACCGCTAATATTTGAGTCTTTCTTTTTCTTTTTATTAATGTTGTTTTCACAATCATCTGATACGAATATCTAGTGTCATAAAATTTTCTAATCTCTAATTGGAATGCATCCATTTCCTTAATGAGCTTTGATTCTTGAACACTAACGCATTTGCATTACCTATGGGGTTATGATGGAGAGCATCATCTATCACATTTTATTTTTCAGGCCATTATTGTATGTTCAGGTCATAGTTTTTAATATCTTTATGTCATCATCTTTGGCACAAATTTAACTCTTTCTATGTGAAGATTTATTTCAGAAAAATTGCCGTGTCTTGGCTCACGGGATTGGAGCTAACCAAGACGGGAACAGATAATTGAACAGTACAAATCAATTCACTGTTATTCTAATTGTATCCCTAACAATCTAATATTAAAATTATACATGAAAGAGCCAATAAAAAAAGTACTTAAATTAAGAAGTAGAAATTTGTACCTTTCTAGTTGTTATTCTCGCCTTCTTTACACTTTCACTCTTCTTAGATTCATGTTGTTCGGATGTGTAAAACCTATAAATAATATGAAAGCAACATAATGAGTTATCTAAAAATAACACATGAGTAATCACACTTCTAAACTATAATAAATTAAGAAAAAGAATTCAATATGTTTACAGGTCAATAATAAATATTATAATATGTTGATTTTTCATATATTTTAATAAGTAATCTGATATATGCTAATAAACAATCTGATATATGCTAATGCATGCATCAATAATCTTTTCTAAATCAAAATAGTCAATCTTCTATAAGAATTTAATTTAACTTTACTTTTTTTTTATACTTCACATAAGCATCTATCTTTGTGAGGATTGCCGTCAACAACTTAACACACTCTTGACAGATATTGTCCAATCGGAACAACTATTAGTGATCTACACATCACAATTGTCTAGGGTTGAAAGCCCCCCCCCTCCCCCCCGACTGATATTATCCAATTGGCACAGCGATTAAAAATATAAACATCACATTTGTTTGGGAGGTAAGTTCTGGTCTACTCTTTCTTTACCGATATTATCTCGTCGGCACATCGGTTAGTGCTCTAACTCTTACAATTTTGTAGGGGTGACAAAAAAATTTCTACGCGCGCGGGTGTGCTAGCATCCCCTGCTTGTACTATTAGGGGGTGAAATCCTCCTCTAAACTGCACATACAAGCGTTAAGGAAAATTGTCAGGAGGGAACGATTGTCAGGAGAAGAAATTTGGAGAGAAAATCGACTAGGGATTCCTTCGACCGAATGAATGGAAATAAAAGGGGCGCGAGTCTGTGGTGAACAGTGACAAAGAGATTAGGGAAATAATTAAGTAATAATTAATGTTAATTCAAGTAATTAAAATTTTAACTTTAAATTTTTATTACTCCCAATCTATTCATAGTTAATATATTAAACTTTATGTCAAATTGCTCGATTTAAGACAGAGTTTTATAAAATTGCTTCGGTCAAATTTCGGGGAGGTGAAATATTTGAGGTGCTTTGAATGTCGCTAAAAATTTTATTCGGTTTCTCAAAAATTGGTTATTACACTAATAATCTGTGATAATTAATATTTTATCTCATTCAAATATTTCCTCCGAGTTCTTAATGCAAATACAACACTTTGTCAATTTTGGATCATATGTCGTATATTTTTTCTCGTGTGGCTTTAACTATCTTGGTGCATACATAATTATATTGTTATTTTACATTAAAATACATTTTAATCCTTTCTTTGACGCATCACTATAAATCCTAAAACTGGAACAGTTTTCTAACACTTTTTTAATTCTCTAAAATTATTGTCACATTTTTCTGCCATTCAGACTTGACATCCCTGCTCATTATCTTGGACAGTATCATGGAGAGGATTTTCTGACAATTTGAAATTTTTTCGCTATTGGAGAAATCCATTAAATTGTGGTCGTATGTAACAGTCGTGGGCTTTAATTATTCTACTATGTCTTTCATATTCGGAGAATCTATAAAGAATCCTTGGCAACATATGATGTGTTCCAAAAATGCCGTACTTCAATCAACATTTGCATTTTGAAAACTTTATATTCTATTGATTTTTTTTGAACAACTTGAAAACTGTTCTCAATTGCTTGGCGTGATCATCATCATTTTTTAAATAACTTGTGTTCTAAATGCCAACTAATTTTATGATTGTTTAGATATTAAGAAAACATGTTGTAGTTTAATTAGTAAAATTCTTTTTACTGTTATCGATGTCCCAAAAAAAATGACACTTGCTAATAACATAAGATATTGTTGAGCCAATGTCCCAAATGACATAGTTAGACTAAAATAATTGTATGATAATTTTAATTAACTATTATTCATAGGTGAATAAAAAAAATGGTCTACTTTTTTGGTAAAGGGCTAGATAGAGCCTATGAGATGTTCGGAGATGTATAATATATGAAGTCTGAAGTTTAGCTTTAAAAGTTTAATTTCTCATAATGCTGCTGACTCCAATAGCTAAAAGTGCTTCACATTTTATGGGCAAAATTGAAGAAGAAATTTGAATATAGCAGTTCTAATTACTTTATTTTAAGTATTGTGAAGTATTCTTTCTGTGGTGGAGTTTTTCTTAGAGAGTAAAAAAAAAAAAGAATTTGATATGCGTTATTTTGCTGATCTTGGCTATTTTAACTCTTTCAAGTTGTTAGCAATATCATGGATTAACTGTTGTATATAATCATTGATTATTATAATTTGAAATTGTTGAGTATTCTTATGTAAAGTTTTTGAGATGGTGAAGAATAGCAGTATGCCAAATTGATGGGGGTGAAAAGATATAAGAATATGAAAAAGGGAAGTAAAAAAAAAAAAAAAAACTCGTACAGCTAAGAAGGGGAAGAGGAGAACTCAGTTTATACAATCCGAAGTTATCTATATACAGAATTTGTTTTGAGGTAGAAACACTTAATTGTCCTAAGAATAATTCATTTATTCAGGCAGCTCTTTTTATAAAGATATATATATTTGGATAGGATGAGAGAGAACTTATCCATATTGCTTATCATAATTATGTGATCATTTTACAAATTACATTTACAAATAAAATTTAATTAAAAAAATTGTCCTACAAGACTTCAAAAACTAGAATGGTTCTAACCTGGTACGACTTGTTTTGATTCTTTTATGAAAATCTAGTCTTGATGTGAAAGTGTTTGATATGTATTGAATCAATTTGAATTCTCGCTGACTCAGGGTATGGTTTATTTATTATTTGTTCTTCAAAATTTTTGTGATTTTTTGGCAATGTTTAGTGCATGAATTATGCTAATTGTGTACTGCTACTTTTTTGGAAGATTTATGACATGCGATTTGAGCTTAATGAAGTAGAAGCTAGAAGGGAAAGATATCCATCAACTATTTCTTTCATCAATTTGTTAAATTCATTGATTTCACAAGAAAGAGATGTAAGTGACCGAGGCCAAAGGTACAAACATTGAATAGCTAGAAGGGAAAGATTCTGCTATTTAATTGCGTAGTTTAAACTAAATTTGCTGTTCTTGATTAAAATATTTTCCAGGTTTGTCGGCATCTTTAGATTTGTCTATGATCACGTCTTCAGCCCTTTTCCCCAGAGGGCTTATGCTGATCCTAAAGAAAAGTGGCAACTGGTTATCTCTTGCCTCCAGCACTTCCATTTGTGAGTCTCTTATCTGTCTAGCTTGTGATTTACTTTTAAAGTCAACTGGCAAATGCATGATGAATTCTAAATTTGGCTCCATTTTATAGGATTATTTTAGACTTCTATCCTTTTTTTTTAAAAAATTAATCCTCTTTTTATTTTTGGTTTGAAAATTATCATATATTTTTGGTTTCAGTTGCCATGATAGTTTCAGTGATAATTTATCTTCTGGAATTGCGTTAAAACTTAAATATTATTTTATATTAAAATTTTTTTTTCCCGAATGTTTATGCCACTATTCTGAATGATAATGAAATGTGCATTTTTATTTAAGTCTGTTTATTTACCCGAACTTCCCCTGTTTCTAGCTTTTTTCTTGGCCAATTTCGTCGTATTCTTTCATGTTAGTTTTATTTGCCAATGTCTTAATTGCTCCTGCATATGTAAGCTTAAAATTCAGTCTTTTTTTCAGCAAATTGTGCTCTTAACAACTCTTTGATATCATAACTTATTCTCTCCTTGTTTTCTATGTTATTTATTTTGACATTCTTATTTCCACCACATTCCTTTGACCATTAGTAGCCCTTTTGTTCTTCAATGCTGGAATTTTGATAGATGTCTAATTATATTTTTGTTATTTCTATTTTTTTGTCTTATTGTTTTGTACTTCTGAGTCACTTCTACTATTTAATAACCAACTTTAGCTCTAAATAAAGTTCTTCATTATTTATACGTGGTTTTTATAATTGATCCATGATTGTTGAACTTATAGCCCTTTTATATCAATTGATATTCCTGAGTATTAGAAGTTATTTTTTTAGAAGTTATTTCTATTTATTATCTTGTTATTTATTTTTTTGCATTTGCTAATTTATGCCTTTGTTTTTTTTCTTTGGGTGTTATTTGTGAAGATTCGGGTATTTTATCTTTCCTTTTCTATATCCCTTGTATTATTTATTTATACACCTTTGTTGCTCAATAATATTATCTCATATTATTAACATATGAACTTTCTGTCGGCAAGTTTCTAAGCTTCCCTGCTGGCCAGATTTTCTGCAGCTTCTTTCACCCCCAAGCCCTAACCTTCTCTGCCAGCTTGATATCCTTCCAGGTGACCGAATCAGATCTCTTGCTGGCTGAGATCCCTTGTACGGATCAAATCGTCACTTGGTTGCCCCATTTTTTGTTATCTGTTGCATAAGTGACTATCTATGTCAATGTCCCAGAGTCATGGTGGAGTCCTTCACTGCCGAGCCCTCTTCTGCCGGTGTACTAGTCACACTGGCCTCAATCTCTTCGCAAACCGGATGCCCGGAAAATCACATGAACTTTTTGATCGCCACTCATAAACATAACAGTTCTAATTTTCTTCAATAGTCTCAAGCCGTGTCGTTGTTTGTTAGAGGACGTAGAAAGTTAGTCAATCTCACAAGGATGATTTGTTAACCTCTGAAAACTAGCCAAATTTATGCAGCGTGGGAAGTGGAGAAATCTATGTTCATATGTTGGCTGATCAATTCCACAGAGATTATGATTGACAGTTCTATTTGTTTCTTCCTTTTGCATGCGCACTATGGATGACAGTTCGGGATTCCTACTTGGATGTAGGAAATTTAGGCCAACTTATGAGGTTCCCAAGATGTTGCACGAGACAAAACAGGGATTAAAGGCCATGACCCGGTACTAAAATGACTTCATGGCCTTATGAATGGAATACAATCTCTACTACGACTACACATGGGACTCTTCGGTTGATCCTAAGAAGTTCCGCGAGATAAAACATGGATTAAAGGCCATGACCCAGTACTAAAATGACTTCGTGGCCTTATGAATGGAATGCGATCTCTTCTACGACTACACATGGGACTCTTCGAGAAAATTATGGAAATAGATCGTGTGTTCTAGTTCCTGGCGTGGCCAAAAAGGATTTCAATGAAATTCGGGGTCGTATTTTCGGTTGAGTTCCTCTTCAACTACTGCTGCATTCACCCGAGGTACACCGCGAAGAAAACTTGAGGCTTATCATGCTAGATTCTTCTACTGCTTTAGCCGAACCATGCACTATTAATTTCTAATTGTGCTCAATCCTCCACGTCATCATGGGTCAATCAGTCTATTTGTAATTACTGTCACAAACCCGATCATACCCGTGACTAGGGCTGTCAAAAAAGCTCATTCGCGAACAATTCGAGTTCGATTTGTTTGATAAGCAAATGAGATGAACACGAAAATTTTTTTTTCGCTCAATTTATAAACGAACCAAACATGAAGAATTTTTTTTTCGCTCGATTTATAAATGAACCAAACAAGAACAATTCTTTGTTCGTTCGCGTTCGAATCATTATTGTTCGAAATATAAAATAATTTAAAATAATTATATATAAAAAATTTAGCATATTTAAAAAATAATTATATATTCTAAAAACTTATCATTTTTAAAAAAAATTAAATTCTATAAATTATAATATGATTTTCAGGTTTGCAACTTATCTTATATTAAATTCTGTAATTTCCTATTTACCTTCAGGTAGTCTGTTAGCTTAAATTTTCTTATAATTATTTTAGATTTATTTAGTTTCTTTGAGAGAAACCTAGTTTTTGGTAGTGAAATCTCGCATATTGCCTCTGGATCTTAATTTTTTATGGATGAGATATAATATTATGGTTTTATTGTGAGCTGTGCTTCAGTTATTTTTCATTTGTGATGTGATTCATATGAGTTTAAACATTAATTTCTTATAGGTTTAAACTTGTGAAAGATTTCAAACAATTCGAACAATACAAGTAAATCTGTAAGATTTCGAACAATTCAAATAATTTGAATAATTTGAGCAATTCAAATATTTCAAACAAATCAAACCAAAGATGAACAATAACTGCACGAACAGTTTCAAACACAAGCCTATTTCAAACACGCAATTTGAAACGAACCGATTGAACATGAGCTCTGTTCGTTCGTGTTCGGTTCGTTTACTTCCCTACTCGTGACTAGTGTTGGAAACTCCAACCGAAATCAACGAGTAAACCTTCAACCAAGTCCTTTGCTTCAAGGGGTTTTGCTATGACCTCAGAAGACACAACAATTTAGTCGACTGCCTTTTGGAACATCTTGGAATATTTAAACTCCATTAAGAGTCAAATGGAGCACTTGAGCAAACTACTTGAATTTAATTAATTCTCTTATGACCCGTTGACCTTCCGTATTCGTCAAGGTAGCATTCCGGTGACACTCGATGTTTTTGCCTTTTCTAGTCAATGGATTCTTGATTTGGTTCCACGGACTATATGAATAGATGTTTTCAAGCCTTATTTACATTTCTCCGTTCTCTGAGAGAGATACCATTAAAAATATCGATGGATCTCATTGTTCCATTATGGGTAAAGGGTTTGTTGTTCTAACAACAGATCTGGTTCTTCAATTGTGTTACATGTACCTTCGTTTAATGACAACCTCTTGTCTATTAGTAAGTTGATATATGACCTTGATTTTGTTGCTGTTTTTTTTCTTGATGTTTCGATCGTTCTTGATGTTTCGATCGATTGGATCGCTAAGCAGGTAGTCGTGCTCTACTTTTTTCAAGGGAAAAGTAGTGTTGACGAGTCACTTTGTCTAGTAGTTGTATTCTTTCCGAGTCCAAAGAATGTCCTATTATGCCTTTACACTGTTGTTTGGGTCATCTCATCTTTTAATATTTAAAAAAGTTGTATCGTTTGATGTTTACTGATAAAAATATATCTAGTTTCAAATGTGAAGTTTGTCTCCTATACGTCTTTGAGTACCATAACCAACATACTCTTACACTCCTTCCTTTCCTTTTTCACTACATCATAATGATTTGTGGGGATTCATTCAAACAAAGTTACACCAATAAACATTGATTCATTGTTTTGATTGATGTTCATTCTCGAATGACATGAGTCTATTTCTTAAAAGGCAAATCTGAAGCTGGTATCACCTTAAAAAAGTTTCATTCCTTTATTTTGACCCAATTGAAAATATCAATTCAAGTCAGTTGGACTAATAACGACAGTGAATTTTTTAACTTTGTCATGAGATTTTTTGGTTAGGGCATCATTCATCATAGCTCCTATGCGGATACTCCTCAAAAATATAGAGTAGCCGAGCGAAAAAAAAACTGACACATTCTCGAAGAGTTCACTATGTACCGAAATAGTTTTGGAATGCAGTCGTACTTTCTGTTGCCTATCTCATCAATAAAGTCCCCAGAAAGAGTTCACAATTTTCGAACCTCGATAGTGGTTATGAGCAAGGCTGTCAAAAATGCTCGTTGTTCGCGAATAGTTCATATTTGGCTCGCCAATGAGTTTGTGTTCGATTCGTTAGATACGCAAACAAGATGACCAAAATAATTGTTTTTTAGTTTGATTTTTAAATGAACCAAACACGAATAGTCAAGTGTTCGATCGTGTTGGAATCTTTATTGTTCGAAATATAAACTACTTTAAAATAATTATATAAAAGAATTATTATATTCTAAAACTAATTATATACTCTAAAAAAATTATTGTATTTTAAAAAAATTTAATCTTCTAAATTATAATATATAATAAATTATTAATAATAATATAATATTTTTAGTTTTATAAATATTATGTATTTATATAATATAAGTTATATAATTAATATAATAATAAATTATTACTTAATTATTTTTTAATAATGATTTATAGTTTTTTAATTATTTGAGTTTGAAAATTTAAATGTATATTTGATTTGTGTTAAATGTATATTTTATTTGTAACTTGTTTTTAACGTTCTCTTATAATTAGTTAAGAATTAATCTTTTTTTATATAAATGGATGTTTTTTTTGGGTAAATTAAGAATTAATTATTAAATTTATTATCTCTTTAGCAATTCAAGCAATTCAACCAATACAAACAAATTTGAAAATAATTTGAACAATTCAAATAATTTGAGTAATTTGAGCAATTCATTCATTTCAAACATTTCATGCATTTCAAATGAATTTCAAAGTAATCGAGTTGAGCACAAACAATTTCAAACACGAGTTTATTTCAAATACTATTAATTGCAAATGAGCCGAAAACGAACACGGACGCTGTTTGTTCGTGTTCGGTTTGGTTCGGTTCGGTTACACCCCTAGTCATGAGGTCCCTGTTTTTCTATCAATAGGTTCTCTGTTTTAGACCTCCAAAATATATGGATGCAGGCAGTTTGTTCGGAGCTTAGCCCCAACTCGTCGTAAACTTGATTCCTGCTCAATCAATCGTATCTTTTTTGCATATTCTGCCACTCAAAAGGGCTATCAGTGCTTCGATGCTATCACAAATAATTTTTTTTTGTGAGGTATGATGTCTCATTCTTGTAAAGTTTTCCCTTCTTCCTCAACACCGCCTCAAGTTAGAATTTTTGGACACTACTCCACGCACTGGATCCATCATCTACGAGTCCAACATCTCTTCCACCCTTTCTCCATGTTTATACTTGACACATCAAACTTTTAGTTTTGGCCTGTCCCAATACCCGTAATGTTGGGCCCACTTCCTTTTTGCAATACTTGGAATCCTTCAAATCGAAATCCGTTCTAATGTGGAGAATGTTTATTTCGAGTTGAACTAGATGTACAACGGAAAGTCTATCACTGCTTTAGCTTATAAATGCTGTGTTTAACTATGCTGGAACTAATTTAAGTTGGCTCAATAAACTCCATCTCCACCACCCTCGCTACCATATTTTCTGGCGGAATTTAATCCAAAATGCCATCCCCACGAGAATGTGGCTTGCCAGGAGAGGCCTCGTGGAGTTCAAGGATTGTCCTTGGGGATGTAACCAAGTGGAGGACAAAAGCCATATTGCTTCTAACTGTTCGCTTCGATGCAGGGTGAATGCTATATTGGAATCATGGGGTATCTTCATACCCATGATTAACTCATTCAACGAGGCGATCCATAAAATTAACAAGACCAAGGAGAATAGCGTTGCATTGCTCTGGTGCTTTTGCTCCATGGTTCATTTCTATTGGCGTGCCCGTAACACCAAAACACATGAAACTGCTCACGGTACTCCGACTATCATTGCCTCCTCTTGAAGCTTTCATAAAGACCTATCTTTATCTTCTATCTTTATCCATTTCGAGAGCAATGGGATACCAACCGACTCCATGGGTCGGTTCCCACTATTTTTTGGTATCCTCTCCGTTCTCGATGGCTTAAATTTAACGCCGATGATGTGCTTCTCCCTTGTGTTATGGCCCTTAGTGGATGTATTATTCGGGACGATTACTGCCATGGCATAGTTGTCGTAGCGTTGAGCTTCAACCTAACAAGTTATTTCTAGGCATTTACCAACCATGGATGCTAGAATATAAAGGGCTTGTTTTTGCAGGGGACAACACCAACATTCTGAACACTTTGAGTACCACTATGAAGAATGTCTTTTGGAGCCAGGCACCAGATCATGCCTTTCTTTTGTCAATAAGGTAGATTCCCTTTGTCCATATCCTATGAAGTTGCAATTGGGCTGCTCATTTTTATGCTAAGCGTGCTGTTGTCCATTCTTTTGTTTTGATGCATATAGATGATGATAGGGAACTCTCTGCCATACTTGTAGATGATAGATCTTTTTTTGTACATCATAGATGGATTCTTGCATAGTTTTTGTACCTTTTTGATATTTTAATGCAAATGCATATTTGAATGAATTCACCCCGTCCAACTTCTCTGACACTATACTTACACAAATTACTCCCGCTCCTAATGAGGATGTGAGTTTTACTATTGAGGTACGCAATCAGGCTTGCTCTTTTTATTCTATGACAAAATGTCTCTTTCCATAGCTTCTCGTTGACCTACAAATCATTTTCCACTTCCTTGATGGATTATCGTCGTCCATCCACTATTGAGGTAGCAACGACAGACGCTTCTTGGAAGGCTGCAATAATGGATGAGATGAATGCCAACATTCTACTTTGGGAAGCATTTGTTGTTCCAATGGACCCCAATAAAAAATTGACTGAAGTTCCTTATGACGTTCTTGTGAAGAAGACACTTCCACCCCCTTGTAGGGAAACTCATTTATCTCGCCCATACGCGCCTCAAAATTTGCCACACGGTATGTATTGTAAGTTAGTTCATGCACGACCTATACGAGCACCATCTCACGACTTTCCACTGGATCCTAAACTACTTAAAATACACTCTGAGCTTAAGTTTACTATTCTCACGCCACACTTTTCGTTCTATTGCAGTTTATAGTGATGCTGATTATGATGGGTCTGTCAATGATCAACAATCTACTTAGGGGTATTTCTCATTTGTGTGGGAAAAATTTCTCACTCAAAAACAGTAAATAATTGGTTGTCGCCCAAAGTAGTGCATAAGTCGAGCTTCATTCCATGTCCTTGGGAAACTATCAAACGCTCTGGTTACGCATTATGCTCCGCGAATTACACGTGATGGTCTCTGCTTCTCTACAACTGTTCAATGATAATAAAGTTGCAATCAATGTTGTTCATAATCCGGTCCATCATGATCGCACCAAACATGTAGAGATTGACCGTCACTTCATCGTGGAGAAACTCGATTTCGGGCAGATTTGTGTTTCATTTGTCACATCCAGTGGCCAACTCGCATAGTTACTCAGGCGGAACCTTCCTCGGCTGTTGTTTGACGACTTTAAATCCATGTTGAACATAATTTTTATGTATTCTTCAACTTGTCGGGGAATATTAGAAGTTATTTCTATGTTATTTCTTTAGTTTATGCCTTTCTTTTTTATCTTTTGAGTGTTATTAGGAAAGATTTTAGTATTATTTCTTTCATTTTCTATACCTCTTGTATCATGTATTTATTCCCCTTTGTTGCTCAATAATATTATCCTGCTCTATTCCCAATTACTACACTGAAATTAATGAATAACTCATTAATTTCATATCAATTAAAATTGCGCATCAAGTCTTAGCCTTTGTTTTTCCAATTCTAAGCATTTTCTTAAATTATATTTCATTTTTATAACCCATCTTATTTTTTATTTTTTATTTTTTACCAACCTATTGATGTTCTTTGTAAGTGCAGCCCTTGGCTTGTGTTTTCACTTAAGTAGGTTATGGTTCAATGTCTAGGAATAGAAGCTGCTTACTGTCCGGTGTTAGAAGTTCGTACCAATAGATTTGAGATCAAATATTATTTTTATGCTTGAGATTTATTGGGCATTTCTCTACGGCTAGGATCATCCGTTCTCATGAATGTGTAGCCGAGGCTGTGAATATTAAATTTACATCCCGCTTGCTCAGCATTAATCATATTGGTTCCCTTATCCATTAAGATTTTCTGCAAAACTGGTTTGCTTTTATTTCCATAATTTGCTTGTTCGCCATTTTCAGTTGTTACTTTCCAAAATGCTGGTTGCTGAAAACCCTTACGCCGTTTAATAGTATTTTCTTGGGGCGGTCTCGGCTGAAAGAATCCCATATGAAAGCTTTGATCTGGTTTAAACCATCTTCCTCTACTGTCTTTGAATTGAACTATATTTGTCTTAACTCAGATAGGCTAATGTCTTACCTATTTATGCTTTTTTTATATTAGTTGTTTCTGTTTTTCTTCATTATTGGAATTATATTTCATTGTTTTACTTCTGTTTTTGTCAGGGTTTTGAGCATGTATGATCTCCGTGATGAAGATATAAATAATGCTGCAGACATGTCTCTACAATTGAGTTGCCTTCTTAACTCCACACATGAAGTCCAACTTCCTGTATTAGAGTTGTTGAAAGTATGCCGACTTTTCATGATATATCTGATATCCTCAAAGTTTTTTGATGAAAGAGAATGTTTACCTCCTCTTTAATTCTACATTTCTCTTGAGATTTGTTAGCTGCATTAATTTTCCTTTTAATAATTTCTGTTATGCATAATTTTTTTCCTCAATTGCAGTCAATTTAAGAAATACCCAGTTCTCTTAATCATTCAACATGATTAAATATTTATTTGGGCTGTGTTTGGGGATTGCTTTTCTTTGCCAAACTTCTCCCATTAAGATGATTCCAGTTATACGCTTGAACAGCAAATGCACCTCTCTATTATTGAAATGGAAACCGATTTGATGTTTTTAGTGAAGTGTTCTACTTGGCTATCTTCTAGTAATTTCTTTGCAAGGCAGAACATATCAGCATTGATGAGATTTATAGCCATTATAGTTGCATGTTATCAAGGGCTAATCTTTTCTTTTGGAAAACTTTGTAGGCTTCTTTAAAGCTCTGTAGAAACTTAAAATTTAAGCAATGAACTTTTGTGTTTGGTTTTTGTACTCTTTCAAGCATAAAAACGCATCTATGCTTACATAAATGTCAGTAAACAATCATTTAGGAGAGTCATGGTTAACTTCTTACGGAATAGTTGCAATACATTGTTGTAGTTCCAATGCGTCTATGGCATGGGAGTGAAGATAGTATATTTTTTTTTGGATATGTTGGTTGGCTGGAGCTTTCATTTGACCAGTTGTTCTTTCTTTTTCTCCGATTTGTGCTCATTAAAAATGATTCTATCATTCCTGTAGTTGATAGTATTTTTTAGTCTTCCTTGCCATGCTAGAATCAAATTAGCTTACTTTGAAATTTTGAGTTTCCTATTTTATATTTATTCTTGTTTATTCCTTTCTTATCATGTTGTATTTTTTTCCTTTTGTTGGTTGCTGTGTCTTTGATAAGTTGTAACGGTAGGAATTAAGTTTGGCTTTGCTTGTACTTATTATATAATTAGGAGACTTGTAATTTGATAAATGAGAAAGAAGATATTATAGTGTCTTCATCTTTCTTCATGGTACCAAAGCTTCGATAGATCGTTTTCGTCGGCGTCGTTTCTTTGGCGTTAGCCTCGCTCGTGTATTGATCGCAGACTTGTGGTTATTCGTCTCCTTCCTCGCTTCACAGAAGATAGATTGTAGTGTACACATAGTCCATATCTTTGCTCATCTCTCTCATACAAATGAGTCGCGGAGTTCGTTCTTACTGAATCCTCTCTGCATCCGCCATATTCCCTTCAGCTAACCTGCATACGCTCTTATGCTCGATCCTACAACATTTAATGCCTCTCCAATAGCCATCCAACTGCTAAAATCTTTTTTTGCAGCCACTGGAATATTTGGGATGGTTTAAAGCGAATGTTGAGGGTGCACTTTTGCTCACGGAGGCTCTGGGAACCATAGTCATCATTTGTGACGAGCAAGGTACAGGTTGATTTTTTCGGGGCAGCCGATGGAACATTGCGATTGTGCCCGAGTTGAGCTTGAAGCCGCCCCCTCCTTCCATAATATTTGTGAATCATGGATGTTTGAGACCAAAGGAATTAATATAGAGGCTGACATTTGAAATATCATGAAATTTTTGGGATCCGACATGAAGAGGAGTTCTTTGCAATACCAACTGCATGAAGCTCTGAACATAGATTTTCTTTTGTTTTAAGCAAGTTCTGTTTTTTCATACGTCTCATGAATGTAATAGGGCGGCTATTTTTTCTGTCCTGTTGGATCTTCATGTTTTTTTCTTTTTGACACATGTAGAGGAGGACAATGCTGTTTCTTTTATAATTATAGGTGATATATGAAAAATATCACAATTTTGTATATGATAGGTGCATACTTACACATATTTTGTAATGCAAAATGAAATAGTTCAAGGAATCCATCATCCGTCAAGCTTCTCCTGCTGTCCCTCCCTACGACATCCCTCATCTGACGACACTCAGAAGCTCCTCTTTCCTACAGTCGCCAGTCCTTGCAGACAATTCCTCTGTCGACCCATCTATTCCTCGAGCAAGCGAGCCGCAAATTACCTTTCTAACCGACCTTCGAAAGGATCGCAACATGCAATAGCTAGCCAGGCCTTCCCTTATCCAGCCTTAAACGTGCAAAAGGTTTAGGATAAAGTTTGTGATGTAGACGTCTAGCTATACTTCGGAAAATAATTCTGAATCAGAGACCATGAATTGTGTTCAAATTTCCTCAAAACTCGCAACTATAACACAAATCATAAAGTTAATGTCTACAACGTTTTTCAATGGTTCCAATCCATATTTTTTGTGAATTTCGTAGAAAAAGGAGAAGAGAAACATCTTACTGGAGAAGGCATAATTTCTTCGTTCATTGAGAACCATTACCCAGGGAAGATCCATGATCTTAGGGTCATGTCATGGTAGAGAAAGTTGATACCATAGTCGTTAGTAGAGAAAGTTGATACTATAACGGGTCAGTGTTATGGCCAAAAGGTTTCCCCATAAATTTTTAAGAATTTAAAAATTCATAAAAGGTTTCCCCATAATGACCAAGGTTTGTTGATCCTGTAGAATCTGACCCATTTTCTCATTGAGCGAGGGGTACGAAGGAAATCAGATTTCTTTTTCAATCAAAAGAAGTTCGTCCCAACCTTCAACTCTTCTTTCGAGGTTCATCGATATTGAATCAATTGAACGAACTTCTAAGATTTGTTCTACTTTTGGAAGAACTCGCGTTATGTCACCAGATCTCGACTTTTCATATATAACAATATCGGGCAATCCCGTCAAGATTTGCTTGCAAAGTAGATAACTCTTTCTCTTCAACATTGCTGCATCTCCTTTAGGGAGACGATTGAGTTTCCCCATCTTTTGTTCTGCTCTTAAGTCTCTGAACTTCTGAAGTCTTGTTTCTGTAGTAGACCAATTCGTTAACATACTACCAAGCCATTTTTTATTTACATAATGACATCAATCCCTTATTGCTGCTGATGCTACTAATTCCGCTGCTTTCTTTTATTGGAAGACAGAGACAATATTATAGGTTTCTTCCTCTTGACCAAATCTGTAACCTTCATTAGCAGACTCATTTTCAGTGGTTTCCCTGATTAAACTAGAAGTTACCAAAGAACCATGCATAGCACTGAATAGGGAACTGCCGAATACACCAGCTACGCCTAACATGGTGAAATGGATGCATAAGAATGTTGTGCTTTGCCTGGAATACAATCATGAAGTTGAAAGTACCAGATATTCCCAAAGGCATATTATCAGAGAAACTTCCTTGACCAATAGGGTAGATCAAGAAAACAACTGTAGCAGCCACATCAGGAGCTGAATATGCAACAACAATCTAAGGGAGCATACCCCGACGGAAACTAAGTTCCCACTCACGACCCATGTAACAAGCTACACCAAGTAAAAAGTGTAGAACAATAAGTTCATAAGGACCGCCATTGTATAACCACTCATCAACAGATGCTGCTTCCCATATTGGGTAAAAATGCAAACCTATAGCTGCGGAAGTAGGAATAATGGCACCTGAGATAATATTGTTTCCATAAAGTAGAGACCCAGAAACAGGTTCACGAATACCATCAATATCGACTGGAGGGGCAGCAATGAAGGCAATGATAAATACAGAAGTTGCGGTCAATAAAGTAGGGATCATCAAAACACCAAACCATCCGATGTAAAGACGGTTTTCAGTACTGGTAATCCAGTTGCAGAAGCGACCCCATAGGCTTGTACTTTCGCGTCTCTCTAAAATTGCAGTCATGGTAAGATCTTGGTTTATTCCATTTTAAAGGGCTCCCAAGCACACATATTAACTATAACTAGAGATGAGATAGATAATAGATAATGAAAGACTTGTTATTTAACAGTATAATATGTCTTATATGCCACTGTCAACCACTCGAAATGAATATCGATAGGAATGACCAAACGTATCCAAAATGAATTGTCTTTTTTGTATTTAT
>JXCR01113084.1:0-39174 GCA_002079205.1 Phalaenopsis hybrid cultivar | reverse complement strand
AATATATCATAAGATTTCCATTCCTGAAAATCAGCACTTCGTCAAATCCAGAAAACTGACGGGGTTTGAGGATTACTCCGGAGAGCAAATACTTTTATGCGTACCTCTTCTGGTTTATCTATACCATAACATATTTTTCGTAAGGTGAAACACACTAGCTAAAAATCCGTCTAGTATCACAGACACACTGGGAGCGTAAATATTTGTAACCATATACATATAAAATGACAACAATGGAATTCCAATCCTCGGGAATTAAAGATCTATGAATTAACTGCCCAATCGGTCTCTAAGGCTCAATCCTTTCCTCATCAGGTCTGAAATCAACTCTTGCATGCTCACAAAGTTTGTAATTGAGAGCAGGGCTGGGGTATGACCACATATGTTGGAGAAAATTTGTCGCTTTATAAAACATCACATGAGATTTGGTAAGCAGTTCGTGAGACTTATTTCAGTATTGAAAACACGTCAGAGTTGTTTGAGATTGGGACAAAATTGCGTGAGTTCCGACAAGAAAAGTAAAGTGACTCGGTACTTCAACACGCTCGCAAAGTACTGGTTATAATTTTGATATGTATATACTTGTGTATTCCTTAAAGATGCTATAATTTATAAAATAATAATGGAAAAGAGGAGGTTGATGAAGTTCTTATTAGGTCTAAGTAAGAATTTATATGCGGTCAGAGGTAGATTCATGGAAATGAAGCCTCTCTCTACCACTATGGAAGCCTTTGTTGAAGTCAGAAAAGAAGGAACTGGGAAGAAGCTCATGATGGTGGGAAGCGTGGATTCATCTTATACTGAAAAGGTCTGCCATGTAGACACATAGCACCCCCTACTTGTTGAAGCTAAAGAAAAGTTTCCATTGTGTGAATATTGCTAGAAATTTTGTCACACAAATGACAAGTGTTGAATTTTACATGGAGAACTTATAGATTGAAAGCCTGGGCATGGGAGGAAAAACCAAGATTGCAAGGCTCATGATGCTATTCGTTTGAATGGTTGGCCCACCCTAGCCCCTTCACCAATGAACATTTGGAGGTGTTGAATAATATACTTTCGAGCACAACTGAGCGACCTACTAGTTTGATGATACGCCAACGTATCATGTCCCCATATCTCGCTAGCAATGAAATTTTTTTACCTTGGATAATATATTCAAATGCTTCTGATCACATTACTGAAGATATTCATGTGCTCACGAACTACCAACAGTTCATCAAATCCAAATTTGTTAGATTTGTTGATGGATCTAACTTCAGGATCACATGACTGAAGATATTCATGTTCTCACCAACTACTAATAGTTCATCAAATCCAAATTTGTTAAATTTGCTGCTGGATCTGACTTCAAGATTGAGTGAATGTTTTCAATGATATTCTATTCTCTTCTGTGATATATACTCTCCAATTTGATTGTAGCTTACTTTAAATTAGCAAACTTACTTTTGACTCGAAAGTGCTACTAAGTTGTTTTCTAATTCTTATGAATTTTTGGTGGTGGATTCTGAGAAGTTGATTGATAGTGCATAATTTTATCAATGTCTATACTCTCTAAATGCAATATGTTCTCTTAACACATAAGTGTGTTTTTCCACTATCATCTTTTAATGTTCTTTACTCTGTTGTATCTGAGTCAGTTGAAAGCCAAGATTTATTATGGCATTGTTGTTTGAGTTATCCAAATTTTGATTTTGTTGCCAAGTTATACCCTCATCTCTTTTATAATAAACGCCAGAATTTTGTTAGTGTGAAATCTGATAATTATCTAAATATATTCTTCATGTTTATTCTCCGTATCAGTACAAATCCTCACATCTTTTTTCTATTTTCCATAGTGACATTTGGGGACCATCAAAATTGAATATCATCAATGGAGCCAGATGGTTTGTCTTCTTTATTGTGAACTGTATTAGAACTAGTTAGGTATTTCTCATGAAGATAAATTTCTAAATTGCACAAATCATTCAGTGCTTCCATAATATGATTATGTTTAGTTTTAATGCAAAATTCAGATTCTCAGAACTGATAGTGCAAAAAAATACTTGAACTCTATTCTTGGATCCTACCTTGTAAAAAACGATATCATCCATGTGAGTTCCTGTGTTGAAACTTCACAATTAAATGGGTTAACTGAAATGAAGAAGATAAAGTTCTTGAGGTATCTAGCTCTATAATGCTTTCTCAAAATGTCTCAAAGTTTTCTTGGGAGATGATGTGCTGACAATCATCTTCCTAATTAATAATGTGTCAAGCACGATCTTTGGTTTCAAAGTCCCTCTCAAAATTGTGATGGAGAAACTCGCTCATGTCAGAGCCTTCTCGTTCAATTTTCCTCTACTCTAAAATTATTCAACTTCCTTGTTTTGTTCATATTTACCGACCAAACTGTACAAAGCTTGACCCAAAATCCATCAAATTTATCTTCCTTCGGTATGCTTAAAAAAAAAAGTGGCACAAGTGCTATTCTTCAATTACAATAGAAATGTAGTAAATTCATGGATATTATCTTCTTTAAAAACCAGCACTAATGCCTTAAATCTGATATTAAGGTGGAGAAGTCCCAGTGAATAAACTTGGGACATTACTTTGAATACCTAAACTAACCTAGAGTCATCACAACTTATTCCACTTCCCTAGACTTCTTTAGATTCTCACATTGATTTAGAGTCATCACAACTCGTTCTCCTTCGCTCTAACCATCCAGTCTCTCAAGTTCCATCAACTGAGAAAATAAAACTTCGTGTGTATACTAGGAAAAATAAATCTATTGAGCAGGATAAATACAATATACAACTACATGATTGTTCATAGGAAAGCCTCAATTCACACATCTATGAGGTTTCAATGGAGGTGAAATCTACTGGAGAGGAAAGGAAAAGTTGCACGAATTATCTTATTTAGAATTAGGTTACCTATGAGAAGTTATCAAGATAAAATATTTGTATCTAGAGTTGGTAGTGTGCAACTATCCAATTCTATTCACAAAGCACTTTAATGTCCATAATGGAAAAGGTAGTTGAAGAAGAGATCTATTGACAATATGAATCTTACAAACCTTCCTCTATATAAAAGACCAGTTGGATGCCACTGGATGTTCATTTTTAAGTTCATATCATATGATTGTGTTGAAATTCAGAATAATGTAGAATTCAATTATTGTTTTGAAAAATGTGTATAACTCTTACGTGAATCCTAGAATATAAAAGCCAATGAAAAATAAACAACATGAAAGAAAAGATATAACTCCTAATGTCTCCAATGAATCAATCAATATTAATTATTTTTGAGATAAAGGAAACAAGATAAAATAGGAAAGCCTAAAATAGGGAAAAAAATAAATCCAATTAAAGGAAACAAGTTTAAAGTAGGAAAGGAAATAAAGTTGTATTATAAATTAAATCTAATTCTCATAACTTCTAATACAAATAAAATATTTCCTAATATAACTTCTAACAGATAGCCTTAAGAGGTTCATGACTATGTTGTTTTTCACGACCCTGTTTGGGGCTTGAAATTAACTGAGGCAGGAATAGACGGTCGGATGGTGAAAGTCAATTCTCTACTATTTTATGTCTATTACTATTTTGTATAAAAATAATTCACGAGTAATTACACTTCCAAAATGTAGGAACTCATGGAAAAGACTTCAAAATGCATGTTTATTTATATCTCTATAAACAATCTTATAATGTGCTAGGCTTTTATCTTTGTATAAAAAACCTTTTATATGCTAATGCATATATTAATAACCTTTTCTAAATGAAAATATTCAAGTCTTTTATATGCACTTACTTTATTAATACCTTACTTTATACTCTTTATGTACACATCTATCTCTGTGAGGATCACAATCAACAAAACTTAACAAGCTTGGCCGATATTGCCCCGTCAGCACAACGATTAATGATGTAAACATTACCATTGTCTAAGACGGAAATACCCTTACCTGCCTTTTGATCGATATTATCCCGTTGGCACATCGATTGATAGTGTAAAAATCACAATTGTTTGGGGTGGTTAGCTCTGTTCTACTTGCCTCTGGCCGTTATTATCTCACAGATACAATGATTTGTGATCTAATCGTCACAATTATCTGGGATGATAAAAAAACTCTACGCGCGCGAGTACACTGACATCCCCTTCTTACACCATTAGGGGTGAACTTCTTTGAACATGCACGTACAAACATTCATATAAAAGAAAGCTTTCATTTTTCATAGCGTATATTATTCCGAGAGATTTTTTTGCATCTTTTAACATGCATACTCTGTTGCATAATTAATCATCATGCATATCTTTTACTTGAACCTATCATATATATATTTTTTATCATATTTATCATGTACATCTGTTTTTTGTCATGTCTATCTTGCATATCATGCGTATTATACATATCGTGCTTGTCGCCTCTCATACATATCTTTTACTTCATATATAACTTGTATATCATTTCGGTCATGTATATATATTTTTTATTTAAAATTATGTGAAATCTATCTAAACTAGTGCATACATAGAGTCGAACATATATTCAGAGTTAAAGAAGAGTACTTGAAATTTAAAGTATAATTACTCACATCGGTTGCCACATTGAATGTTACGATAAACTTTATGTTGATCTTAAAAACGTAATATTAAACTTTAAAATTTAAGGAATTCCTGTTGAACAAATTCTTATTCTTCACATTAGATTAATTTACTTGTATTTTACTGATGTGCCGAACGAATTGTTTTCACACGCTTGCCTCGAATTCTCCTTCTCTGGTAAATAATATGAAATCTTGAGCGATTTAGGAGTCAATAGAGGTGTTATTCACTTAATCTATATTCCAACTCATCTTCAAATTACAGATGTTTTTACTAATTCTCTACAGCTAGGCAACTTCACTGATTTGAGTATTAAGCTTGGTCTTTGCAACATATGTGAACCAACTTGAGGGGGAGTATGGAATTCTAAGTTTCCTATTTTGGATTTATTCTCTTTTATTTCTTATTATGTTGTATGTATTTCTTTTGTTGATTGTTGTGTCTTTGGTAAGTTGTAATGGTAGGCATTAAGTTTGTCCTTGCCTTTACTTATTATATAAATAGGAGAGTTGTAATTTGATAATTGAGAAATAAGAGAATATAGTTTTCCATCTTTCTTCACTTTCTATGCTGTCAAGAGAAATTTATTACACGAGCTACATTGAAAGTCTGCTTCAGTAATGAGTTACCTTCATTGGGAACCCAAACAGTTCTTTGTCCTATCAGTTCCCTTGTTGATTTTTTTTTTTTTGGTTCTCATTATTAATTTGGATTTGTTTTTTAAAATATTTCTTGAATTCTATTAGAGAGTTCATATGTTTGATATAAGCGACACGCTTGCTTTTTTTGCAGGCCATCCCATATTGATGGAAAGCTTTTATCTAATGGGTTCCTTCTATTTTATAAATTTTTTTTATTTTTCCTAACGATTGTAGAAAATTGGCTTGAAAAATACTAGTCTTACCAGAAAATAAGTGTCTGCAAAGCTGAATACTATATTTGATGTTTGAAATGAATTGCTTGAGGTTCCTTTTTTGGGTATTTTTTCACACAGGGACATCATAGCCGTTGTTTCTTCTTCATGCAGATTGTCATGATTTGTTCATACTTTCTGAATGCATTTTAGATATTTCAAGTATTAAATATTTAATAATGATACGTTAAATCCTTTGTCTTGTTGATGTCTGCTTTGCTTTTCTTCTTTCAAATATTTTTTTTGCTGACTTTTTTTTTTCGGTTACAAGAAGAATTCCTTGCTAAGCTTATTTTTAATATTTTGCTAGGACTTCTTGGGTGGCAAAGTAGTTTTTCGCAATGTCATGGGTATCATCTTAATCGGTGTAAACAATCTTATCAATGCTCGGATTAGTCAAGCATATGGTAATCTGCTAGAGAAAGCTATTCAACTTTCATTGGAAATTATAGTTCTTGTTTTTGAAAGAGACCTATTCCTTGTCGAGTGTTGGCGCCCATTATATCAGGTATTTGTATGAACTATAAGAGTGTTGCTTTATTGAAAGGCTTATTGCGAGAATTTCTTATTTTATTATTGCAGCCTTTGGATATTGTACTTTCTCAAGATCATAATTACATTGTCTCTTTGCTGGAATTTGTACGATATGATTTTCTACCTGAAATTCAGCTTATCTCCATAAAAATTGCGAGCATCCTAAGGTATGCATCTTCCAATGTTCCTTTTTTTTATTTTTTTTAGATTTTCCGTGTTCTATTATTCTTAGTTCTGTTTTTTGTTTTTTGTTTTTTGGGTATTTGTTCGATGATTTTATCTGTGCTAGTTAACCTATACGCGCATCATTGCATGTAATTTGGTTTTTATTTATTTTTAAATTAAAAGTGTTATTTGTGATGGACTAAGTTGAATTATTAGGATCTTAAAACTTTCCTTCAGGATTTAAGTCTATGTTGGTATGAAAATGATATTATACCTTTCATATTTGTACATTTTTTTAGCTGTCCCACATTGTTTTCCTTTCTTTTGCAATATCATTATATAAATAAACTTCATTGATAATTTTTAAATTATAAGTACTTGAATTGTCACGACCTGTCCCGGGGATTGGAATTAGCCGCTGTGGGTAGAGACGATCAGACGGTTTAAAAGTTTATATATTAATTATTTTGTTAATGATTGTTCGCGTCTCATATAAACTTTTCTCGTCTATTGTTATTCTCTTAATAATTTAATTAAATCTGAAAAGTCAGTTAAAATGTTTGTGAGCTAAAGAGCTAGTGAATATTTATACTTCTAAACTTTAATAATACAATGTAAAGAAAGAACAATATGCATGTAAGTTGAACTTCTTTATAAATCATTATAAACATTTGACATGCTATTAAAATGGGTCTATCTCATTCTCATTTCAATTCATTTTTTATCTATATAACCGTCCAATGAGGCTCCGTCTAAAAGCTGTCATTTAAAACACATCAATATCAATAGTTTTTTTTCATTTACGTGCGCAGGTGCATTAGTGTTTCCTTGCTAGCACCATCAATTGGTGCTCCATCATAGTTAGTCATGCATATACAAGAAATTAACATAAACATATGAGTTCATCACATTCAATCATACTATATAAAACATGCACTAAAATTTATGAATAAATTTCTACAACATTCGCAACGACATGACGATAAGGAAAATGATAGCTTAATGCGACTAAAGCATCCACAAATATTATGAACTAAAAACATGTATGAAAAGCAAAAAATTATTACTTTAGTTTAAAAGAAGTACTCATCTCGAAGATGGTTAACTCGATAAGATTTTTCTCTGACGTCGATTCTTCTAAACTAGAAACTTGACATGCGTATTCATATTACAAAATTTTAATTAGTTATACTTAGCTATTAAATTTACATCATTTAAGTATTAAGTTTCCATTTTTTTACCTCATAAAGAGGTCCTAATTAAATTCATTTTTTAAACTTTTCCTAATGAAGTTTGCTCAAGCGAATGTTCCTCTTCTGTAGGTCGCACCCTTCACCTCGTATCTCGATTCAAATCTGAATATTTAACAAAAAAATTTAAGAATTTTTTAAATTTACTATTACAATGTGTGTGTGTGTGTGTTTATATATATATATCAATTATATTATATTTTATCTATTTTTCTTTGTCGAGTAAAAGTTAGACACGCGAACTCAGCCCACGCTGCCTTCTTCTCTGCGAGCTTCCCCTTCTGTTGAAAACCCGCACAAGACTTCGGTTCTCCTAACGTGCCTCCTTCCTCTCTCTTCCTCGCTTGATATTCCACGCCGTCTCCGTCTTCCTCAAGTTACCTTGTTGTCGCCCGGCTTTGTCCTGCACGAGCTTAACCGGTCGTCTCCTCTGCACGACAGTGGAACCAACTCTTCCCTCGCTTCACACCAATGTTGAGACGTCCCGCCCCTTCTCATCTGTGTAGGTAGGTAAAACTCACCCCGTCGCGATTTATAAAGCGAAAAAGCCTACTTTGCTTCCATCCCCTCGCTTTGTCTTCTTCAGTTGTTCGTTTCCTCTTCCTTCCCTTATTCATCATTTCCTCTTTCATTCTGTTTGTTTTTTCTTTTATGTTCCTTAATTTTTCTCATTTTTTTTTGCTCCGTGGAGAACTTGTACTTAAAAGAACATGATTGTTTTCTTCGGTTGAAAAGCTTGGCTTAATGTCCCTCTTTATAAAATGAAAAGTAATAGTTCAGAAGAATTCATAAAATAGAAACAACGCGAGACAGTGGAGCAATGACTCACGCAAAAGAAATGTAGTGATCTCGGAATAGAGTTGGATTATCCAGCAACTTAATAATCTCTCAATGACTAGTTGGTGGACTAAATCATCGTCTGGCAACCAATGTCGGTAGTGCATTAATTTTAGCCATGTAAGTTGAGAAATGATCCAAACTGATGGTGCTATATTGAATAACGTTGCCGTCTTTCTTTTTCGTTTGAAAAATCTTATTTTTTTTTTCAATACAATGTTACTTCGACTTAGCCTCACAACAATTTAGTGTTTTATTATCTAAGGGCATATGAGTCTTTTATTATTTATTATTATTTAGTATAAATAGACCCTAATAGATGGGTTGGGAGGGCATGAGATTATTCTTGTGAATCTTAGGTTTTGGGCTAGGGAGAGACTTCCTATCTCTGGAATTGTAGGATTTGGAAGATATCACCTACCTCTGAAATAGTAGGTGCTTTTCTTATGTATTCGTGCTGAGTATTGTGGTTTATTGAACGAAAAAATTTGCTTTGCCCTAATCTCTATGGAAAGTTTTGTCGATTTTGGTGTCATATTGTATCAAGTGGTATTAGAGCCCTCAATACCTGAGATATCAATGACTAGATTACTTGATACAAGAGTCTGTTGCCATCAACACTGAACCTCGCGATACCGTTGTTGTTAGAGCTTGTGGAGATTGCAACGACAACATTGTGGCTTACAGAGACCCATAACCTCCATCTTTTGCGTGCTGTCGCTTTCGATAATCACGATCAGAGCTAGCTGCGTAAGCATCAATACGATTGCGACCTAGAGAGGTGCGAAACCACATCTTTGGCCTCCTCTTGCTTCGTTTTGAAGATTGCAACATACAAAGACCTGAATATCGTGCGATTGCTAGGAAGGTGATTGCAAATCTTTTATCTTTTGTGAAGACCAACTAGTTAAATTCTCTGGGATGCATCGTTATTCGAGCCTATTCTTCCACAAGTTGTGCGGGAAGATTGTTGCTTGCCCTAACCTTCGGAAAGTCCCAATTTAAGCCAGCTGATTGCGATGATCACGACATACGGGCTTTGAAATGAACAAGAAGTACTACTCGTCCCAATTCAAGTTCTTCCATAAATGTCGTTTACAAATACTAAGCTGTACATTTTGAAAAACTATCATGATTGTCTCGGCTAATCTTTGCTTCATGTTAGATATGAATGCTAGATGAAATAAGTTAAAACAATTGACGTGGCTAAATTCTCACAAAACCATAACCATGTTTTCCTTGATTTTGATTCAGCGAATGCTAGAAGTGAGGTGAAAATGTCGTTATTACCTTCCAATGACTTTTAAGATAGAAGCACATCTAGATGTTTAGGCTTTTAGTGGCAAGCATCCATCCTAACTTAATTTCTACAGCTTGTTAGGAATCTGACAATGCAATATCAAAAACTCACAAAAAATCTCTTGAATGATAAATCATGTAGAGTTTTATGCATATGTACCAAATCAAATATAGAATGGAGGAGTGTTTCTTGTCGATGGATGGGCGATTTACGTCCATATAGGGTCAATTTTCGTTCATGGAGCGCAAATTTACTCCCGTGGATGTAATAATGAAGAAATTGGTTGAGTTTCTTGCAAACCCATAATGGAAGGAGTAATTTGAGAACCGAACATTTTGAATGAGCGTAAGGAAGCATAATGAGACGGCGTGTGATTCAAAGATGGAGAAGACCAATTCGAATGATTTCAGCCTGGAATAGAGAACCACGATGGGCTGCATCCAATTGCGCCCAAGCCTTTGATGCAGCAGCCTTTCAGGCGGAAGACAATGCTCGAACCTTTGTAGACAGGCGTGCTAACTGTCAGGCGAGCCAAACTTATGGAAGGAGGGAAATAAATGTGGGCGGCAGAATGGAAGCCAGACTCCGCTTCATGTGAGGAATGAAGTTCGATCAAGAGAATTGTTGAGGTTACTCACACATAAGGAAGTTGAAGTTGCCAATCTTTGAGCAGGACGACACATGGGCGAGTGTATCGGGTGAGACAATATTTGCGATAAATGGACTAAATAGGGAGGCGAAGCTCATGGAGGTTATGCTTTGAGGGGAAAACTCTGGCATGATTTCAGTGGAAGGAATCTGGATACCCGATTTGCATTTGGGAAGAATTTAATTATTGTTTGTTAGAACGATTCCAAACCATTCGAGAAGAAAACTTGTACGAGCAATTATTTGCATCAACTCAGGAAGGGACTGTCATGGAGTAGAGGGAGAGATTTGAGCTATTGTCGGAATTGTTAGGAGAGATTTCTGAAGCAGTGTTGGCAGAAAATTTTCAATGATGGTTTAAAGGCTACAGTTCGCGCAACACTCCGATTCTTGAGAGAACGAAGATTTCAGGAGACGATAAAGCCCAGATGGTGGAGGACAAGATCCAAATAGAGATGGCCAAAAGGAGCAACACCATGAGAGAATTAAAGAAGATTATCTCGATGACCATGACAACGAGGTCTGTACGATGCCATTTCAGGAGGGAGGCGCCGAAGGAGTCGAATTTGGGGGACCGTTCACTGGTCAACTTCAAGCGCCTTGCAGAGACAAGGATTAAACAAGCTGATACACCATGTATTCTACGTGATGAAAAGTTTGTTTCGTGACATCTTTGAGAGGATCAGACATTACATGTTCTCATAGTGTGCGACATGGAAGCAGGTGAGCTTGATGCAACAACAATTTCCTTTTATCGACCTTGAGGTTGATGTGCTTTTTGTGGAGGTGAGTGTTGCTATGCTGGCTTAGCCTATGGGCAAATTAAATTTTTATTAACCTAAGGGCATTGAGTCTTTTATTATTATTATTTTTTTTTATAGATAAACCCTATACGTACATTGTTGGGGGGCTTGAGATTTTTGTTGCTAGTATTTCTTTAGTTGAAAATGAGTTCAAGTCAGTGTTCTAAAACCTGCATTATGAGACGGTATTGTGGCTATGCTGGCTTAGCCTATGAACAAAATTATTTCTTTAGTTGAAAATGAATTTTTGTCAATGTCCTTTGAAGTATTGGTTTTGCATAAGTTTGCAAGCTCTTTCTGAAAGTTACAAATTATTTCAAAATTAAAACTTTTTGTTGTGCATCGTACTTGTTTCACTACTTTGTTGCCATCGCATCATGCAAATTTCTTTGTCATCGTTCCCCTCTTCGTCTTCATCCTTGTGCCAGTGTCCTGCTAGTAGCGGCACTATTAATTCTCTTGAGGCGGTCTAGATTGATTTCTTCCGGGATCAGGTGCTCAAAAGAATGAGTTATGTTGTAGTTAGCATTTTGGCTATTGTTATGGCCGATTATAGACGCAGTGAGGATGGATAATGACTACTTGTCCTATTAGGATTACTACTATTTCACACACACGTCACACATGAGTGCGCACATCACACACGAAGTAAGAGAAGAAAATAAGAACAAAGATACTATTAAAAATGAAAATTCAAATCATATTTTGGTCTTAGATATACTAATGGAGCATAATATTTTTAAAAACTTGTGTTTAAATTTTCTGATTTGGGCAGCAACTACTTTCTATCATACAAAAAGGTTGTAGCATGTGGGTGAGATGTTGTTATAAATAGGGGATTTGCATAAAAACTAGAAATGAGATAACAAATCTCAAAAAATATTGGAATCATTGTCGCACTGCAAAATTTTGGCAGAAATTTCTATTTGAATGCTTGCAATTATCATTTTCAAAATTTTTAGAAAATGGGCATCGAATTTTGTTTTGACTGTATATGTTGTTAATGTATAAGCTGGATGAACGGCATGTTTTATTTCAAGTGAAATTCCAAGTTCCTTTTTAATATTATATGTTAGTAAACTTTTTTCGTGTAATGGCAATTATCATTCTTTGATTTGCCTGCTCATTTAATTGTGCATGTCAATTATTGGTATATGTTGACAGCTCAAGGATGGCTGGACTTGTACAGTTTTTATTGAAAACAAATGCAGCAAAATATCTAATTGAGGATTATGCTGCATGTCTTGAGGCACGTTTTGATGAGTCCGTTGTTGTTGAGAATACAAAAGATGACCCTGGTGTCCTCATAATGCAGGTTTTAGGATTTTTTTTTTTTTTTTGTATTTTGCAAAATAATTCTAGCGAAATTGTGATGCTTGATTTGTTATTGGCAGCTTCTAATTGATAATATTAGAAAACCTGCTCCAAATCTTACACATTTGCTTCTCAAGTTTGATGTAAATGGTCCAGTGGAAAAAACTTTGTTACAGCCAAAATATCATTTCAGGTTTGAAACTCTCTCGTGTTGGCTTGTATATTTTGGTTCATATTTTATATTATTGTGTAGTTATTAAGAGGCAATAAGCTGGCAATATTTTCAGTTGTTTGAAAGTTATTCTTGATAATTTGGAGAAGCTTTTGAAGCCTGAAATAAACGCTCCACTGCATGAGTTCGGTTTTCAGGTTTGGTAACTAATCTTGTTTGGTAGTTGATCTTGCTGTGCGAATTTGAAGTCCTTGTTTTAATATGGTTGTTTTTTTACTACTATGTTGCTTGCAGCTCTTTTATGAATTATGTCTGGATCCTCTTACTTCTGGTCCCATAATGGATTTATTGAGTAATAAGAAGTACCAATTCTTTTCGAAGGTTTTGCTTTCCAGCACATCAATTTTTTTTTATTTTTTCGCATTTATTTAGCTTATCTTTTTGAATTTTGCTTCATGTATTTTTAGCACTTGGAATCTATTGGTGTTGCCCCGCTACCAAAAAGGACAAGCAATCAATCTCTCCGCATCAGTACACTACATCAGGTATAATGCGTAAAATTTTTGTTTGCAAAAGAAAATTGATTACATGTTCTTGAACTGTGCTGTTTTGGTTCACTCAATGAAAAGCCTTTACATTTAGCTCATAAACATAAGGATATCCTGAGTATTGTAGCTGCTTCTTCAGTGACCTTTAACTGTTTATGTTTATATCGTCACACCTCAACTGGCCCCCCCTTCAGGGTAAGCTATAGTTCGACAGAGACAAACAATTCAGTTATATTAAATTCTCACGAACACTTGTCTTGACTTACATAATCGGGATACAATGAGTGATGAAATAGTCTAACTAATTAACTCTAAACATATATTTCATTTCGTTAATTTTTACATACACTTGGAAGCATGAAAAATCATATAATTAAAACATATAACCTATTCATAGATGCTAAATTCAACATAAATAAAATATGTACTCGAAAGACTGCACATGCTTCCAAAATTATAATTGCAAAAGTTGTAAAAGTCTCGCCTTGGTGCACCTTACCCATTTCTAAATGTAATCAACATAGAGTGGGCAACAATGACCTCAACAAAATAAAAATAAGATTTTATATACGGAAAAGAAACAATGTGCATGCTTGTAGGTAACTGTACATATCCCTGCACAAGTCATAACAAGTTAGAACTGCATCACACATGAAAAATAAAAGCATTTTGTGTAGAAAATCGTGACATGCTTTATAAAGCATGCGTCTTTTCATTCGTGTGTAGTCATAAGTATGTTCATAATAACCAAGTCATTATAGAAATGTATTCATAGCAATATCATCATTGGCATATGATCATAGCATCATGGCAATGTCACTTGAGATGACTGAAATTGTATAGCACATGTAAGAGAAATACATGTAGTATAGAAAATTATGATACCTGTATAAAATGTGTCCTTTCATTTATGTATGGTCATAAGCATATATTCATAATCATAACAAAGTCATGATAGCCATATGATAATAACATCATTGCAATGTCACTTGTGCAATTTATAGGCCTCAAGGCCCTCAGTTATTTTCATATCCTGCTATATCCCGGGTCATCACACTACCCCAAATGCTATATTAACTATGTATAAAAGGGTGGAACTCCCAACATACATCTATCAAATTCTCGTTTGACACCAATGGTGCCTTACATTCTGTCACCCTCTGATCCCAACGAGTTCGATTGTTCCATTATCACCTTAATACCAGAAGTTGAGAATTACGCGTTCCTAACATCTGTACTTACAAGTACTTATTTAATAGTCCACCTTTAAACATTATTGATGACATTTCATAAAGTATAATTCTTGTATTCTACATTCCTTAGACATTTCATATATAATAGACATGTATCGTAGCATTCAAATTTCTATAAGAGATAATTTCATATGCATATTCATATGTGTCATAGCATGGTAAAACCTCATGTCGTAAAATAAATTAATTTACATTCATACATTCATGCAGTCATTCATTCATAATAGGTATTTATCAATAATATAAAAAAAATTCTAAATGCATCTTTGTCTAATATAAATTGACATGAAATTCTATAGAGAATTATTTTTTTTAAGTTAGCATAAGATTATTTCACTTTATGAGACAAAACATCCCTATGACAAGTTCCGAGGTGCTTGTCTCGAGCTTAAACATTAGGTTATTTCAGGGTTATTGAAATGGAATATATGAGTTTCTCTTCAATAGCCCCGTAATAACCCAGAATTAATCTCCGCGGTTTCACTTCAATAACCCCAAAATAACCTCCACGATGTAGCATACGTGTCGGCATATTATTGAAGTGGAATGTATGAGTTTCTTTTCAATAGCCTCGTAATAACCCAGAATTTATCTCCGTGGTTCCACTTTAATAACCCCAAAATAACCTCCATGATGTGGCACACGTGTCGGCGTATTATTGGAGTCCGCACGTAGAGCTACGTCCGGAGTCCGTACAGAAAATTTTTTCCTTATTTTGATGCATTGATCATGTTCTTGGCATCTCTATATTCCCTAACTCAAGTTGTTGATTAATATGCTTTATATTTTCATGTATGCCTTTATTTATTTTTATTTTGTATATGGTCTGAAGAAACAATCATACGGACCTTTACACTATGTAAAGTGCATGAGAGATTCGTACATCATGACCTCATTATAATAACTTGGTGGGTTGCAAAATATAAGGTTGCATGCTAAGTTAACATATTGTTAAAAATTGTGTGTCATCATTTGAGATAAACTTTGAGACATTCAGCAAATAATTATCGATTTTTATAACAGAGAGGATTGTATCTTCAAAGTAACAGAGAGGATTGTATCTTCAAAGTAGAAAATTCCTAGTTTAGCAGCACCCACCATGTTCTTCCAGGTTATAATTTGAATGTGTTTTTAATATCTAATATATTCTTTTGATATTGCTCCAAATAATTATCGATTTTTATGTATTGATAACTAATCAGTTGGTTAATGCCAAAATTTATAATTCACTACATGTGTAAGTTGTTTGTACCATCTATTTTGATAACCACGTTTTTTACCTTACTACATTCTGTCTTTTGCAGAGGGGATGGTTGTTAAAGCTGCTAGCTTTGGAATTGCACTCAGCTGATATGGCTGAATCCTCGCATAGAGAGACTTGCATGGCTATTATATCCCAGACTTTCGGTCAATGTGCTGATGTGGACTACTCCGAACCATTTTCATCCCAAACTATTGAGACACATGCTTCTGGTTTTTCGCCTGAAACGAAAAAAATTAAGGTAAATATGTTTGATAAATTCCTAGATTATTTCTTCTTTATATAAGTTTTTTGAAGAATTCAATCGGTTTGGTTAAAAGATTTTTATTTTCTTTTTGACCACCAAGTTTTCAACTTTCTTGTGGCATTAAATTCTATGTGTAAATTTTTAACATGGTTGATGAGTGTTGATGTAAAGCTAATTAATATGTATTATTAAGGTTTAAATTTGTGGTTTGGGGGTTAACTTGATATTTTTAGGTCAGGAGGCCCAAGCTTGATTTTTGGTTCCCTCTTTCTTTTTCTCAACATATGTTAGTTATGTGGGGGTCCCTTATTGCTCAATACCAAGTAGGGCGAGGCAATCATGGCATCGTGCGTGATGGCCAAGCCTAATCCAATTTCTCGATAGATGTAATAAATGAAATTTGAAATAAAGAAATAAATAAAATAAAATAGGTGCAGGTTAGGAAGGACATACCTCTTTAAAAGGATTAAATCACTCACTTCTACCCCCACATTTGACCATTTAACTCATAAAAAATGAGAGTATCATCAGTGAATAAATGTGGAGAAATAAGAAGAAGAGCAAGGAATGAGGAGACCATCGTGTGAGGGAACCTACTGGGAGGGATTTCGATGCAGATGCTTCTGTGAGTGGTCGACATCACTGTTGGCTGTGAGTTCGCTTGAGATTGATGAAGCCGCCGTCGTGCATGAGGGAGAAAACGCATTGACAACGCGTCATACAGTTCAAGTGGCCATTACCGCTTGTGTGGGGAAGAAACTAGTTGCTCGTGTAAAGAAGAAAAAACTGAGATTGATGCCCTATTATGCTGGAAGTAGGGCTGTCAAAACAGCTCGATGTTCGCGAACAACTCGTGTTCGACTCTTTAAGAAGCTCATGTTCGACTCGTTAATTTCGTTTGATAAGTTAACGAACCGAAGACGAACTAAGATGTGTTCGTTCGTGTTTGGCTAGTTTTGGCTCGAAATACTACTCATCAAGTTTATATATCTATATTAAGTAGTATTTAAAAAAAAATCTAATTGACTACATGGCTATAAAGATTTATAACTAATTAAAATATTGATTAAGAAAATAAAATAAAAATTATTAAATTAGATTCAAATGATGTTTTAATATAAATAATAATTTTTAAATCTTGCTCAAACCCTTATTGTTTGATAGCTACATGATTAGAGTTGTTAAAAAGACTCTTTGTTCGTGAAAAGCTCGTGTTCGGCTCGTTAAGCAAACGAGCTGAACACGAACACACTTTTTGAGCTCAAAATATAAGCGAGCCGAACACGAGGCTCGTTTACACCCCTAGCTGGAAGTCCCCACGCTTGAAGCAAGAGGAAGGAGAAGGCTTCCGTTCTGCGTGAGGGAAGGAGTGGAATATGAGGGCGAAGCTAGTAGGTCTCGTGAGCATTTAGGGCTGTTATCAAGGTAAGATTTTTATAGTGTGTGTGTGTGTGTGTGTGTGTGTGTGTGTCTATTTATATGAGTGTGTATTTGAACTAAATGATGAAATAAATGTTGTTAATGGAAAGTTTTACTATGAAATAATTTAATTTTCTTTGTTGCTTGAAGATTTAGTTATTATAATATGATAGGTAAATACTAAATTAGATTCATGATAATTAATGCTAGAAAATCAAGGTGGAGCAAAATTTTTTATTGTTGATCGAGGAGTTTTGAAACAGTAATGGTTAGAGTTTACCTTTCAAAATTAGTTTCTTTAAATTATTGTTTTTTAATATTGGTATTAATTTAATGATTTCATTATTAAAATGAGATGATTGAACTTTAATGTTGTAATATGCGATAAATTTATTAAATACAATAATTTATATTATAGGTGCTAAATTGAAGGAGGCAAACAAATCCGAGAGCAAGAAAACCATTTAGAGTCACTGTGAGTAATTAGATTTGCTAACCATTGTGTGGATGAGGGAATATTTGGTTGGGTGGGCAAGAACTTTTTCTTCTTAGACAATCATGATATTTAGCTCTCTAATCTTTGTACTGACGAGATAATATCTTTCTGGGGTGTGTCAGGTTTTGGTTTGACGATGCTTTTAGCGTGAATGCTAATTGTATAAAGCAGAAATAAAGTTTAGATAAACCTTAAAGCATACTGTAAAGGTAAATGCATATATAAGTTTGAAGTATTTTCTTGAGTAAAAGTTATAGATACATATATTAGATTATTCAATTATTTCTTATGGAGATTTGAAAGACCGACTTGAATATTATTTTTCTTTCTTGCGTTACTATAGTTTAGAGAGTGATTACTCTCCTAAATTGTTTTGACAGACCGGTTTGACCTCCTTCAGTAGTTTTAAAGATATGGAAGACCGACTGTACCTCCTTCAGTAATTATTAGCACCTACGAGGTAAATTTTTCTCAGATTATTCAACGATTCTCTCAATATGGGTTGCTTCTATGCTGGTTTTGGCTCATCAAATCCATTATTTTATAGAACAACCAATAGTAATCCAACCAGAGTCTTTCTCACAGGCTTAGCTTGAATTACTAGTATATCTTTCTTATCGGCTGAAATTTGAGACTTCTTTTAGACGTCTTCATTTTCTCTTGTGTCATTATTCATTTCTTCAATTGCTCCCTGCTTGGTGAAAGTAATCATCATACCGTTTGGGCAAAATCTGATGTAAATCACTTATTAAGACAGAGTTAGGAGCACTGGTTGTCTCCACCTTTTATTCAGTCTGTACGGGTTCCTTCTCTTGCGTTATTATAGTTTAGGAGAGTTATTACTCCTGGGTTTTTTTAGATGAATCTATGTTAAATATTTTTTTAGGTTCTGAACTTTTGAGCAAGAGAAATAGACAATGAGCAAATATGTATATGTGGCGAGAACAACAACCGTAAATGTGCAAATTTTTGCATGTTAATTGTATTTGTTTCTTGCGTGACTCTTCCATAAATATTTGAATATTAACCTATTAATAATAAAAAATTTAATAAAAGAGATTTAATTTCAAACTGTTTGTTTCCGTTTTTTTTAAATTCTATGCTCCGGGCAATAGATTTAAAAATTGATGCCGAGTAGGACATTCTTGGGAGTACCGGTTGTTGTGATGTATGAGCTTTGATTGTTTATGAGAAGGACAAATGACGATGTATGCACACTAATAGCAAGATAGTGAGCAAGATCTCGATCAACTACCACTTTTTCATTTCTTGATTACTTATTGGATCGATTGTGTGGAACTAGTATCTTCGCCTTGATTGATTTATGCAGTTTTCGTGGCCCATCACAACCTTATTGACTAGTTGGCATATGTTGTAACAAAGGCGGGTGTGATTTCGTTGACTGAATACAACTCAACACCCATTATGATATTCTACTCATTAGGGTAGAGTGAGAGATACACTCAATTAGTTTAATCTGCATTAATCCCAAACATCCAAATGATCCGGTCATTGGATGCCGAGATAGGTGAGATTACTGCAATCTTGGAATGGTTGTTAATAGTAATTAGTTGTTTTAATTAGTTGATTAAATTAATAGAAATTAAGTTATTGATTTGTTTTATTAAATAAGACACTAATAATTTATATATACTGCCATGTATCAATTTGATCGGGATAAAATATAGACTTTTATAAAAATAGTTCGGATGAATTTTCGGGAGCGTAAAAATCGGGCTATTTTTTAAATAGAAAAAAATTCACTTGATTTAATCAAATTTGGGTATTTCGCATGCTGGGTGGATTATCTCTGCTAGCCAAGTAGACCATTTTTCATGAAAATTCATGATAGCAAACTTATCAGATCTTCATCTAAGTGGTTAACATTTTGCTCATATTCACCCATAAGCTAGTAGCAGTTTATTATTTGCTTTTTGTTTAAATTTTTGTTAATAAGAGCAAAGCATAATAAAGCCAATAGAGTTTCGTAATTGAAAATTTTTTTTACGATCAAAATTTTTAATTAGTGTAAAGGCTGGCGCTGATAGGATTTCTTGAAGCAGATATTAGTTCCGTTTTCAGGGGGAAAATATTTTGGCAGCCTTATGTAGTATTCACTCTCTTTTCTAAATAATGGTTATAAAATAATAAGAAATTTGTTGTCGGGGCAAGGACTTAAAGTTCTACCTATTTGTCGCCTTGTGTTATTTTTAAAGTGCCCTCATGCCAAGGTGCATCATCCGATGTTGACAACCTTGCTAATATATTTCTAGAAATGGCTTTTGATCTTCTCAAATATTTATTGTAGTTTATATATGTGATTAGATTCCTATCATATCTTACAACTGTGATTATTTTGAGTAATTATAGAAAATTAGTTTTAAAAGGCGATTACCTAAATTGCCCTACGCATGACTCTAAGGTGCTCATTCTGTGGCACTTTAATAATTGAACCATCTTGAGTTTAATCTAAAGCCTAATAAGCGCGATTGTTTTGCTAGAGGACTAGGTGAGTGCACAGAGCATCTTACATAACACTAAATTTTGGCACATTGTATGCTATGAGCTTTGTAAAGTTTACTTTATCACTTGAGGGATGTCAATATGAACTCTAGGGAATATTATGGCTAATTGGTTCTATTTAGGTGACATAATGTATAGTTCAACATTTTGCTTAAGTGTATTATTGCGAAACATCTTAAGAAGAATGAAGCTGAACTGCTAAACATTGTGGTGCTTTTTGGTGTAATGGTTGAAATTTCAACAAAAAACTTCAAAGTTAAGTGTGCTCATGTGTGATCACTTTTTGGATGTGCGACATCTTGGGAATTTAATACCAAGGGGACAAAATCGTGAGGCCGTTAGGCTAAAGCCTCTCAGTAGGTGAGAGTTTGAGCTATTTTAAATGATATCAAAGCATTACACCAACTTGAAGATAGAAACTGAGTGCCATACAGAACCAAGTGCTATAGCATGGGAACCATCACTTGAACTCAAGATGGGACATGGTGCTACATGGTGGGAGCCACCTCTTGAATTTGCAGGTGCCATCTATTGAATCTATTTGGGCCTCTAGAATCCTATCTGCTTAGTGGAGGATTCTGTGCTATGAGCACTGATGGAGAAGTCGGTTAGTTAAGTTGGAGAGATTATGAAAACTCTTAGGTAGAATAAAGCTGAACTCTTAAACATCGATGCACTTTTAGTGTAATGGTTGGAATTTCAATAGAAACTCTGAAGTTTAAGTGCTCATGTGGGAGCACTTCTAGGAGGAGTGTCCTGGGAAGTTTACATGATGGGGATAAAATCGTGAGGTCGTTAGGCAAAGACGAAAAATATCTCGATGGGTGAGAGTTCAGACTATTACACTTGAAAACTTCAAAGTTTAACACTACTTGTATTTATGGCAACAATTTCCTTAAATAAATGTCAATTAAGCTGTTTGTCTGCTAAGTTGGTATTTTTTACTGCTATTGTGGTTAATCATTCCTCTATGATGCAATTCCAAAACAAGAAAATTTCATATAAGTAATACTCAACTTATGCCCTTTGATGAAGTATCCATCATGAATACTAAAACCTTTCCAAGAAATTTGAATCATTCAAGTTAGGCAAAAGCAACCCAAAACATTTCATTTAATTATATTTACAGAGCGTCTAAAACACTAAAAATTTTTAAACGAAAAAATATAAATTTTGTCTGATATCATATCTTTAATTTTCTCTAGTGTGTAGTAAGTTCAACAAGATAAACAAATCTAATACAAAACTAAAATACCCAATAAAACAACCATCACGGGTGACATTCTTGAACAAATATAATTATAAAATTGATTATAGATGATTAGTTTGTTATTATAGTAATAAATATTAAACTTTGTTTATATGAAAATTTATAGTTAAATACTGGCACATGTAATAGCAACGTTGCATAGATTATTGCTTTCAATATACTGTCTGTCAATTAGTTTATTAATTACACATGATTTAATTACCTCAATTTTTTTTTGCATATTTATTATTTACTTAATTATATTCACTTACCTTTAGAATGAACATGTATGGTTACCTAGGTTTATTGGTTATCATAAGGTAGTAAGTTGTCAACTTATACAATATAATTTAGAGTATAAACTCTCCAAATATTTTATATCTTCAAGTTCAATTAATTTAGGTGAAATTCAGCATTATTTTTTTGGGATGTATTGAAAACCCTTGTTCTGTATTGGGGTCTTTTTGCCACTCATGAACAAATATCTTAAATATATCACTGTTAACATATTTCGTCTGACATGGCTTATTTTGAGCTCAACGTGTTTTTATTATGAACATTTAAATAAGCTTTCAAAATTTTTTTAATAATGCTAAATTGTTTTTTATGTAAATGAGAAATGTACTGATATTAGAAGCTTTCGTTTAATAATGTCATCGACTAATGTAATGTTTGTATATTAAAATGCATTTAATTGTGAGCTTGTTTTAACAAAGTTTTCATGGGATTATTTTTGCATGAGTAGTATGTAGTAAAAATGAATTTGTCAAGAATTTTCACTATATTGCATCATTTTTATTTACGTGTAATTATTCCTGCGTAAATAAATATCACTCAATGCATTGGAGTTATATTTCTTAATGATTTGACAAATTACCCATTGAAATTGAATTCGCTAAAATATCTCCTTTTTACAAAGAATATAAAAATTACAATTATCCTATCAATAACATATCGTAACTTACAGTTTTATTTCAAATCAAATGATACCCAACATACATTATTGCCTCAAAGAAACTCTTCGTAAACACATTTATATATCAAAATGATTGTTTCAAAGTGTATAATTCGGTTGAATTATGTTTGATGATTTTTTGAAAAAAATAAAATAAATTTATTTAAAGTATTTTGGTTTTTTGCCTTACTAAAAATTGGGTTTATAATTCTTCTGTTCTTTCCCAGAAAATTGCCTTATTCATAATTTTTCGAGCTGATGAGAAAATTTCTATCTTATAGTTTGCTGTTTTTTTCTTGGTTAGTTCTTCATTTTGCTTTCAAAAATCAAAGTTATTTATTTCTTAAATTTTTTAGATGAAAATTCAATATTTTTATGGTTTTTAATTTATGTTAGACCTATTTTTTATTTTGATGTTATTTTATGATATCGCTTGATCTGCATTTATAACTCATTATTTAGCATTGTTACATGCAAAACATTATGCACAGTCGACATCTGTGTGCAATGGTAACCGATAAGCAACTTTTTCAGCTCTCTTTGTATCTTCAAATGGTTTTGTTATATTTTGGAATTAGTTTCCTTCATTGGCGAAATCTTAATGTACTTATTGGTTTAACGTACAAAAAATAAAAGGGCACAGACTTTAAATTCTATTGTTTTATGTTTTGTGATAATATATTTTTGTTGATGCATTGATCTCTCTCTCCCTTTGCATGTATGGATATATATTTTTTTTTCTAAAATGCTAGAACAATTTTAGTGGCGTGCAAAATTTTAGTGTAAAGTTTGGGACTTTTTGTGTTTAGATTTTGAAAAAACTATGAATTTTATATTTAGTTCCTCTTTTTTAGGGCTGAATGATGGAGCACCTACATTTCCTGTGCTTTGGTATTCGGACTGCATAGTGCTGCTTTGACTATTTTACATTCAAATGAAGCATTACTTATTTTGTTTTTTTTTGTTTGTTTGTAATAGCAGGTCTTACATTTTGATTCGAAACATTTTTAGTTGAATTGAAAAATTTTCAGTTTCAGCATATAGTTTTTTTTTTCAGGCTTTGGAATTTCTTGAAATTATTCAGTTTAAGCCTCCTGACATTGCCTTGAGATATCCCCAATTTTTTCTGGATATGAAGTATCATACTCAGGTGAGTATTGTTTTGTTATCCTTCTTTTTTTTGTTCTCGATGATTAAGGATAATTTTGTAGGTGGAAGACATACTTAGTAATCCTTCAACATCCGAGATGGGTGGTGTCTATTATTATTCAGAGCGAGGTGATAGATTAATTGATCTTGATGCATTTCATGACAGGCTTTGGCAGGTCTAGTTTCTTCTGTTCATTTTATGCAACTGCAAAGATAAAAATTTTGATTTTTAATTTAATTTTCGCATACTTGGTAGCAATGATGATTTTTTTCAAATTCTTGTATTTTTAGATGCTTAAAGTTTCTACCCCGCAAGCAATATCCCATCTTAATGAAGCAGAGAAGGGTGGCTTGAGAGAAGCTACTCAGCAATTACTGAGGTGGGCATGGAAACACAACAAAAATCTTGAAGAACAAGCGGCCCAGCTTCATATGTTGACTGGTTGGTCTCACATAATTGAGGTCGATGTTTTCTACCTTTTTGCTTTTTACGTTCTTCTCAATGATATCATGGTTTAGTATGGTATTTCTTGTTCGGTGATTGGTTGCTTATTTGTTCTATGTGAATTTGCCTTTACTATCTTTCAGGTTTCTATATCCAGAAAAATGTTATTTATTAAAGATCATTATCAAGTATTAATCGAGTAAGCTTTTCAACTAATTTTTGAATTTCTTTTCTCTTGAGCAATGCATGATGTGCTCTCGGTAATTTCAGGTTGCTTGACGCTTCATTGAGTGCATCCGCTTCACCAGATTGTTCTTTAAAAATGGCAATGATACTAAGTCATGTGAGTCTTCTTTTGTTCCTTTATGCCAAGCTATTCCATATCTTTTCATTCAGTTAATTTCCTCTTTTTTTCCTGCTTTCTATGGTGCTAGGTGGCACTGACTTGTATGGCTAAACTACGAGATGAAAGATTCTTGTGCCCTGGAGATTCAGATTCCGATGGTGTCACATGCCTTGATATTGTTTCCGTTAAGCAGCTGCCAAATGGAGCTTGTCATTCTATACTTTTTAAGCTAATGATGGCTATTCTTAGGAATGAATCATCTGAAGCATTAAGAAGACGGTACTTTAATAGATTACTGAGGCCTGCTCTGGGCATGACAAAATAGGGAATGCTGTAACTTTTCTTTCTTTTTTTTTTTTTTTTGCTTTCTAATTATGTTGAAATGTTTTTATTGCAGTCAGTATACATTACTCCTTATTTACTTTCAGTACTGCCGGAGTATTCTTGATCCTGAAATCCCAGCTTCAGTATTGGACTTTTTGCTTCGTGAAGAACAGGGAGAAGATGAGCTTAATTTGCAAAAGGTTTAACATTTTTTGTTTATCTTTCTACAGTAATAACTGATAATTCTGGATTCTCATTAATTTCGTCACTTTTTTCTAAGATTGACAAGGAACAAACAGACCTTGCTAGAGCTAATTTTGCAATACTAAAGGATGAGGCTCAAGCTGTCATTGATGTGGTATGCTTTTCACTTTGTCCCTACTTTTTATGGGTGTTAGCAAAAGCAGTTGAATTTGTGAATTTGCTCCCATTTGCTAGGAATTTATTAAGTGGATTCTATCTATATTTCTTGTATTTATGTGATTTTTATTCTTATTGTTGAAGTTGATTTCCTAACATTGCCATTGCCGGTCCTGAGCCGGGATTTGAAAAGTGAAGGATTGCGTTAGGTAGTCGACAGTCAGCGTAAAACTTGTCGAAAAAAATCATGACATATATTCTTTTGATCTTTGTGTAAGTGCTAGGCCTTCCAGCGGTTGGATAGCCTGAATACAATGATAAGTGTGTAAGGGCCGCTACACCTGCGCCTGGGTGTAGTGTCAAATAAGTTAGAGTTTACACATTACTAACGGATGTAGATAAAGAAGTTAGTCCATAATACTAATGAAATTAATAATAGGATATTATCTTAGAATATATGTACTCTCAATTCTAAATTAATGGAATTAGTTGATATTATGATTCATAGAAAGATTAATATCTTATGAATTAAAGAAACTAAATGGGTTGGAGAAAATGCTAAGGAGATTGATAACTTAGGTTTTAAACTTTGGTATTCTGGTAAGCGTCACACTAGAAATGATGTAGGTTTAATTATAGATTAGAGTTTGAAAGATAATGTTGTGAAAATTATTAGAGTTGGAGATAGAATTTTAGCCCTTAAAATTGTTATCGATACTAAGATTTTTAATATTATAAGTGTTTATGCTCCTCAAGTAGGGTTAGATATATGGTATAAAGATAAATTTTGGAATGACTTAGAAGAAATAATATAAATGATTCCTCTTGCAGAAAGAATTTTTATCTAAGGAAATTTAAATGGACATGTCGTTAGAGTTGTAGAAGATTTTAGAAATATTCATGGTGACTACGGCTTTGGAGTGATTAATGAAGAAGGTAGAATTATTTTAGATTTTGATTTATCGTATGATTTTGTTATTACTAATACTTTATTCAATAAAAGAGATGAGCATCTTCTTATTTATTAAAGTGGATCTAATAAAACACAATTTGATTATTTTCTTATCAGAAGAAGAGATCATCGAGATTAGTAAGGTTGTAAAGTCATTCCAAGTGAGGATTTAAGTACCAAACATTGTTTATTAGTTCTAGATTTTAAGATGAAGTGATGTGAAATAAAAAAATACTAGGAATAATCATCGTTGAATTAGATGGGAGAATCTAAAAGATAAATAAAATTTATTTGAGTAAAATTCAAGATTTCAAAATTTGGGATATTCATGATGAGGCAAATGCTATGTGAGATAAAGTAACAAATACTATTAAACAAGTAACAAAAGATGTACTTTGAGCATCAAAAGAAAATTTTTTTATAAATAAAAATAGTTGGTGGTGGAATAATAATGTGCAAGAAAAGATAAAAATTATAAGAAGTTATGTTATAAGATATGGTTTAAATGTGAAAGCTTAGAGAACTGAGAAAAATATCAAATGGTCCGTAGAGTGTCTAAAAGAACTATATGTGACGCTAAAAGTTCTATTTTTAATGAAATTTATAATAAATTAGCTACTTATGAGGGTGAAAATATATGTATAAACTTGCTAAATAAAGAGAAAAAAAGTAAAAATTAAACTCAAGTAAAAGTTTATTAAATATGAAAATCAAAAATGACTTTTCTTAGAAAAAGATATTCAAAGTAGGTGGGTGGGTTATTTTGATAAACTTTTTAATAAAGATTTTGAAAATATGATCGATTTTAGTGATCTTAATATCGTTAAAGTATGATTTAAATGTGAAAGCTTAGAGAGCTGCGAAAAATATCAAACGGCCCATAGAGTGTCTAAAAAATAATATGTGACGCTAAAAATTCTGCTTTAAATGATGTTTATAATAAATTAGATACTAAAAAGTGTGAAAATATATGTATAAACTTGCAAAATAAATAGAAAAAAATAAAGATTTAACTCAAGTAAAGTGAATTAAATATGAAATTCAAAAAGTACTTTTCTTAGAAAAAAATATTCAACGTAGGTGGGTGAGTTATTTTGATAAACTTTTTAATGAAGTTTTTGAAAATACGATCGACCTTAGTGATCTTAATATCGTTAATAATAATAAAACTTTTCATGTTTACCGTGACATTAGTAAAAAAAATTGAGGCGGCTTTAAAGAAAACCAATGGTTTGACAGTTTCTTGATATCCCACTTGGTATGAGTTTTCTTAGAAAAAATTAACATCCTCATCAGTAGGACTTCATGATATCCCAATTGAAGTATGAAAATATTTGGGAGATTAGGGAGTTTCTTGACTTACTAAACTCTTTAATATTATTTTAAAAACTTCAAAGATGCCTGAGGAGTGGAAAAGTTTTTTGGTCTCATTTTTAAGAATAAAGAGGATTCACAGGAGTGTGAAAATTATAAAGGATCTAAGTTTATGTGTCATACTTTAAAATTATGGGAGAGGGTAATTGAATATAGGTTAAAACGCATTACAAGGATTTCTCGTAATCAATTTTGATTTATGTCGGGCAGGTCTACTATGGAAGCTATACATTTATTGAGATGTTTGATGGAGAAGTTCAAAGATGATAAGTAGAATCTACATTTGATATTTATTGATTTAGAAAATGTTTACGTTAAGGTTCTAAGAGATATCCTTTGGAGAGTTTTTGAGAGGAAAGATGCTGATCTGGCTTATATTCAAGTCATTAAAGATATGTATACTAGAGTTGTTACTTGTGTTTGAACTGAAGGAGGATTGTCCACTTATTTTCTTATTTCTGTTAGATTACATCAAGGATCGACTTTAAGCCCATATTTTTTTTCTTTAGTTATGGATTGTCTTTTTGGACATTTGCAGGAGGATGTACCTTGGTGTATGCTTTTTTCTGATGATATCTTTCTCGTGGATAAGTCGAGAGAAAAAACTTAGGAAAAACTTGAATTATGGAGGTCTACATTGTAGTCTAAAGGCCTTCATTTGAGTAGAACTAAATTTGTATACATGGAATGCAATTTTACTAGTAGTAGCTCTAGTGACAAAAGTGAACTTTGGGTGATCAATTTATTAAAAGTTGTGAATGATTTTTATATCTTGGGTCTGTTGTTCAAAGCAATGGTGATATAAATGAGGATGTTAATGGTAGAATTCAAGTTGGTTGGTTGAAGTGGAGGAATATTTCAAGCCTTTTGTGTGATAGAAAAGTACTGCTTAGACTGAAAGGAAAATTTCATAAAACGGTGGTGCGACCTGCATTGCTTTGTGGACGCAATGGAGAAAAAAGATTCATGTAGCCAACCCCCCACGTAGTGGGATTAAGGCTTTGTTGTTGTTGTTGTGTCGAAGTTGATTTCCTGCTCTGTTAGTTTATTTCAATGTTTAATGCTATGGGTATATTCTTATGAAAGCTATCTGGTCTGGCAAATAAAATAAAATTTTAAATTGATATAGATATATTGTGCTATATTTAACTAATGCTTTTAGGGAAAGTCATCTATATGAATTTATCACTAATGAAATTCAATTAAACTGCTTACTCCTTTTTAGCTGGTACGGTTTGTTCAATATCTACGAGGGAATGACGAACTGAGTGTCGTGAAAAATTTTTTTATCAGAAATATGTGATGATGTAGGAAAAAGGATGTATTCTACGAATAATATCTGAAATGCTATTCTCATGTCACAACTTCTGAAGAATCTTTAGCTTCCTAAGAATTCAGTTAAAACTCGAGTTGATATTGATTTTGTGAAGCAGCTGGGAGGCTATTCTTTTTCCTTTAAATCAGGTTTATCCATGAAAGTCATTCCCATGTTTTCGAAAATCAGATCGGACCGGCTGGTTCGACTGGTTCGACTGTGAACATGTATCTAGCCCAGTCTGAAAAAAAAATCGTTTCGACCTTTGGACCGGCGAACCTGTTCGACGCTTTTTAATTCTGCAGTCTGTAAAATGGCCCTAGGTCATGAGGCTGCGAAAGAATCTTTTGCTTCCCTGTTTGCCTTTTCCTGTTCGAGGGACTCAGAGGGAGATGCAGAGAGTTGGCCGCCTTCTGAACTAATTGTTGTCGTTCGAGCCTGTTGACACTAACCTTCTTTTGAGCAATTCGTCGGCTTTCTCTGCCGAATATCAACAGTAGTCGAACATTTTAAAGCATTGTTGTTTGGGGCAACAACAACTAGTTAATAAGCTGCTGATGAGGCTATCCTTGTTTCTTTAAATCAGGTTTATCCATGAAAGTCGTTCCCATGTTTTCGAAAATCAGACCGGACTAGCTGGTTCAACCTGTTCAACTGTGATCGTTTAGCTAGCCCGGTCCGAACAAAAAGAAATCATTTCAACCTTTGGACCGACGAACTTGTTCGACGTTTTTTAATTCCACAGTCTGTAAAATGACCCTAGGTCATGAGGCTGCGAAAGAATCTTTTGCTTCCATGTTTGCCTTTTACCGTTGGATGGACTCAAAGGGAGATGCAGAGAGTTGGCTGCCGTTTGGACTAATTGTTGCCGTTCGAGTCTGTCGACGCTAGCCTTCTTTTAAGCAATTCGTCGGCTTTCTCTACTGAATATCAATAGTAGTCGACCATTTCAAAGCATTCACTCTAAGAATTTGTTTGGGGCAACAATAACTAGTTAATAAGCTGCTGATGAGCAGCTGCCCCAGGAATCTGTTGATAAGTAGATATTGTGGATAAGCAAACTAGTTGTTTGGTTTTTGCTATAGGAAAACAAATGTTTTGCAATTGTTTCTGGACAAATTACCATTCTACCTCTGTGCAGAATGTTGTTTGCAACATAATTCTCATAACAATATATTTGATATTTGAGAAACAGAAATTCATTTGAAAACAATAAAAAAAAGATATAAATCTCACTTAACAGTGAGTATCATGATTATTAAAGTAAAAAAACTAGACTATTAAAATAACATTTAAAATATGATAATATTTTTTAGAAAGTGGAGAATTTGTATGTCAGTAGCTAGGCTGTCCTCCAGGGATAGTCTGCATGCATGGTCACTTTTGACAGTTGATTCTTCAAGCATATTTGCTCACCTAAAGAAGTAACAGTTCTCTGCGATTCTCTACGGGCACTAGAAGAACTATCTCCCATAGCTATGTGGCTGACGTGACATCAACCAGGAAGTCTGAAGTTCGCAGTAGCTTAGCAGTCGTCAGAAGTTCATGAAATCTTAAAGATCATCTTTCCTAAATACTTCAAAAGACTGTTCATTAGTCACATCACTAGTATAAATTGATAAAATCAGTAATAAATTACAGTTTAGTGCAGACGTGAGGTCTTAGAGAACTCAATACTCCATCTAACGAATCTGTCACTATAAGAAGACAATAGATTTTATAAAATATGGGTTCTTAGTTGCATTTAACCCACATAACACTAAACTCATGTGTGTCGTATGTGCATATCACAAAAAATGACCATCTATAAGTACCTCAAGAAATGCTGCATCAGTAAGAAAAGTGATACTTGGTTGCCCTTATCAGGATTTAACATGTGATACTAATTTTCCGGCTACTAAGAAGCCTTCCAAAAGAACCCACAAGGTCGTTCGTTTCATCATGGATCTCACATACCCACAAAAAAAAAAAAATTGGAAAAGAAAAAAAAAACTACAAACAGCGTGAGAAAATTTGAAATAAAAAATATCAACCATGAACTGTATGATATAAATGAACAGGAAATAATATTAATAATACAAGGAACAAAAATAAAAAAAAATGAGCTGAATAAAATAAATAAGGATCGTCCAATCATTATCCAACAATGACATCTTTAATTCACTCTTTCAATTCAACCGTTTTTGAAGCACCTTCACCATCCTGGGTTTAACCTTTGTGATTCCACTTCTAGCTGTGGTATAGATTGTCTTATGTGATATTCAAATGCTTCTGCAGAGACATGCAAATGATCATCGTCAATTCGAAAATGATGTCGTTGAATGTAGTTGTGCAGAGCTATTTTAGCCACTACAATATGCACCTGTTCGGAAATAGGAACGTTGACATATCACATAGTATGATCCATATTTTTTCTTTCAAACTCCAAATGTTCTTTCAATTGCGCGGCGTAAGAAGTAGTGTCTTTTATTAAACATTTCATTCCTGCCTCGAGCACGAATTGACTTGTCCACATAAAAAGTGTGATATTGACGCTTACATCATAATAATATCACAAATATATACATGAAAAGTGTATATCACTTTTAAAAGACAATTATGGTAGTATGTTTGATATTATAACAAAGATCAGAAAAGATTGCATGTTACAAGCATCTACAAGAAATAAAGTTACTCTTTCTTCTATCCTCAATTCCAAGTATGGTTTCTTCAAGCATCTGCAAGAAATAATGACCATCTTGTATGTTTTTTATTTACACATTTTAACTTAGCATGAACGTACCATGAATTGATTTATCAAATTACAAAGTGTGATATTTCACAACACATGCAACAGAATGGTATCACATATATATGCTTGGAATGTGTACATCACTTTTAAGAGGGCAATGAGTGTGACATGTTTGATATAATAATAAATAATTGAAAGATATGAATAGTATGTGCTGCAGGGAATTGAGCCTTATAAAGTTTACCCCTGAAATGAAAGAGTTAAATTGCCTCAGTTGGATGTACAATAGAAAGATATTGCCACATTTTAAGGCTTTGTCTCATGATGGGGTGTAATTTTTTTTTTTTCCAATTATGGTTTCTTCAAACATCTGAAAGAAATAAAGATACTCTTTTCTCTAATCTCAATTGAAAGAGGGCGACTGTCTTGCATATTTTTCATTTACACATTTCAACTAGCATGAATGGTCCACGAATGAACTCATCAAATTTCGAAGTGTGATATTTGACAACACTTATAACACATTGGTATCACAAATATATGCGTGGAGGTGTATATCACTTTTAATAAGGCCATAAGGGTGGTATGTTTGATATGATAATAAAAATTTGAAGGTATGATTGTTATGTGCTGCTTGGATTTGAACATTATAAAATTTACCCATGAAATGAAAGAGTTAAATTGCCTTAAATGGGAGTGAAACAAACACTCACAGTTTCATTGCATCTGTATAACTATTCAAATGGTAGATTGATCAGTGAATGTACAATAGAAAGCTCTTCCACCTAAAATGAAAGAGTTAAATTGCCTGAATTGGAAATGAAACCAATAGTCACATTTATATTTCTTTTGTATAACTATTTTTATGATAGATTGATCTGTGAATGTGCAATAGAAAGATCTTGGTTCATATTTAAAAGTTTGTCTCATGATGGGGTGTAATTTGTTTTTCCAAGTATGGTTTCTACAAGCATTTGCAAGAAATGAAAGTACTCTTTTCTCTAACCTCAATAGAAAGAGGATGGTTATCTTGCATGCTCTTCATTTACCCCTTCCAATTAGCTTGAATGAACCAAAAATTGACTTATCAAATGAGTGTGATATTTCACAACACTTGCAACTCAATGGTATCACAAATATATGCTTGAAAGGTGTACGTCACTTTTAAGAGGGCAATGAGTGTGACATGTTTAATATAATAATAAATAATTGAAAGATATGAATGTTATGTGCTGCAGGGAATTAAGCCTTATAAAATTCACCTCTGAAATGAAAGAGTTAAATTGCTTCAGTTGGAAATGAAACAAACACTTATAGTTCTATTACTTTTGTATAACTATTTATATGGTAGATTGATCAGTGAATGCAAAATAGAAAGATCTTGCCACATATTTAAAATCTTATCTCATGATGCGGTATAATTTTTTTTCTAAGTATGATTTCTTCAAACATTCGCAAGAAATAAAAATACTCTTTTCTCTAACCTCATTTGAAAGAGGATGACTATCTTGTTCATTTGCACATCCAAGTAGCATGAATGGACCACAAATGGACTCATTAAATTACAAAGTGTGATATTTCACAACACTTACAACATAATGGTATCACAAATATATGCTTTTGCGGTGTATATCACTTTTAAGAGGGCAATGAGGGTGATGTGTTTGATATGATAATAAAGATTTGAAAGGTATGAATGTTTTGTGCTGCAGAGAATTGAACCTTATAAAATTTACCCCTGAAATGAAGTAGTTAAATTGTCTCAGTTGGAAATGAAACCAACTTTCACAGTTCTATTGCTTCTGTTTAACTTTTTATATGGTAGATTGATCAGTGAATGTACAATAGAAAGCTCTTGCCCCTGAAATGAAAGATTAAATTGCCTCAGCTGGAAATGAAACAAACACTCACAATTCTATTTCTTCTGCATTACTATTTATATAATAGATTGATCACTTCATCGATTTTTCAAACAAGGGCACCTGAGACAAAGAAGCAACCTCTTTTATCCATTTATCAGATTCATACTCAACAAATCCAACAAAAAACTTTCATCCGGTCTCCAAAAGAATGGTCAACATTTTGCATTTTTCTTGCAAGATCCAAATCCATAATCAACAAGACCACAAATGACAAATCAGAAATCACAAATCTAGAATGTCACAAAAATTTTGCAACAAATTGCAAATCAATAAGCCAAAAATTACATAAAGAAAGCAAGTCCATCAGCCATTACCGTAAGAATAACTTACAAAGAATAATTACCAGAGATCGGAGGAAGGAGGAAGAGTTGAAGGGGAACTCTAAGCACGAGAGAGGAGCGATTGAGGGAGAGAGGCTAGTGAGGGGGCTCCTAGGACAAAAACACAGTCGGAGGTCGAATAGTGCACACGAGTAATAGACATGCAGAAAAACGTGAGCCGCTGGGTGGAGCTTGCGACGTTTATTAAAAATCCCGGATGACTTATTCAGATAAGCAGAGCGAACACGCAAACCAAACGAGCCTGAGTGTGTTTTCAAAACACATCTCACCGAATAAGCTGCCCCAAATGGGGCCTAAGTTTTTCGGTTTTCCAAAAGTTCCTAAGTCATACTTCAAAGTAAAGATGTGGGGAAGATAGCTTTGTCTTCATTTGTGAGTATTCCTCTCTCTTCCCTTAATTCTCATTTGAAACAAATCGAACGTGAAGTTACGTATGTGAAGAGGGGGAAGGAAAAGAAGTTATCTTTTTTATTTAATAGGAAAATGGGAAAAAAGGGGGCTTGTCCTTCACATGATTCCGCAAGCTCGTAGGGGCAGTGGGGCACAAGTTCAGAATCATGGGGAAAAGTGAAGAGCTGTTGTTTTTTTTATAATCCTAAGTTCCGAACTACTCTTTCAAATGCCATTTCAGAGAATTCTCTAACGAAATCACTTTTTTGTATGTGAATTATTTTGGTTTAAAGATGAAAGGAAGTGATAGGCTGAGAGTTGGACTTAAATGATTTAGACTTGTAATTATTGCATTGAATTAGTCATGCTGGAAAAACTCAGTAGGGGCCAATTTTATGCTGTTGAGCTTAGTTATTGTATTTAATTAATCCTGCTAGAAATATTTGATTTTTGGTCATTTCTACAGGACAGTTATGTATATATTTACTTAGCTAAGTTGAGTTGTTTTAGATGATTCGTTGATGCTCAAGTTGTTCTAGCTTTGTTAAAGTTGTTTTACCTTAGTTGAATGAATGTGTAGGTTAAATTTTGAGAACTTATTCAATTCTTTAATGTATTTAGTTTATTATTTTGTATAATAGTCATTATTACTTCATTTTTAATTAATATTTATATTTTTTAAGTAATCTGGTTTAACCCCCAGTTCAGTCACGATTGAACCAACGAACATTTTCATTTTTCCGGTTTAATGTCTGGTCCGATTTTTAAAATCTTGGTCATTCTACCACTAATGTTTATTCTATTATCTGAACTCCCTTTTACCTTTAGTCACTCTGGACAATTCTAGGGCAAATCTTTTGTATACGATCTTTCACTTTCACATAAATTGTATCTTCATCAAACATTTTATGGAATGATACTTCCCACATATCATCATATTGATAGTATCTTCATTACACACTTTTTTGCATTGATAACACTCGCATGCCTCACATATTAGTTGCAATGCCTATAATAAAAGAAAAGATAAACCTATTTGGGAAGTGAAGATGAAGGGTAGTTACTGAGGGAGACAAAACTTATGGGACAGGGAAGTAGATGAAATGAGTTGTGGGAAGTGAAGATGAAGGGTAGTTACTGAGGGAGACAAAATTTATGGGACAGGGAAGTAGATGAAATGAGTTGGTGAAGGCGATTGGACCTTGTGAGATAAATAGATGGACAGGGAAGACCGCACGTCTTGTGGATTTGGGAGTCAAAAACAACAAGCTCGATGATAGAAGGAAAATCAAGTGAGCCCTTTCCTCACAATCTCGAACATACATATGTTGTCTCAATCAGAAATCAAAGAGCCATGCCAATGTGTTTCGGATTTAAAACGAGATTTGGAACACGAGCTTTTGGCGATGGCGAGCTTGCACGAGCAACAAAGAACTAGCTTGAGTGCAAATAAAGGTGTGTGGTTTCTGTAGAGATAGTGAACAAGCGAGCATGGCCATTCTGGATTGAATCAAGCTTTTGGAAGATAAATTTTCTAATCTTTAACATAGACATAAGCTTTAAAGAAAATTTTAGATTGGTAGCCCTAGATCTATATTATTTCTTAAAAAAATTTAGGTTAGAAATTTTGTATTGAAATATATAGTATCCTAACAGTATTAATTTAATTTTGAAAGATTATTCCAATAATGAAATTTCTATTTTGTTGAGGCTTTATATTTTTAGAAAAGTTCTCATTTAGATTTCTTAATATGTTTACCTAAAATTAATTTTAAACATTCAAATAATATTAGGATATTTTAATATTTACATCGGTATATTTTAAACATTAAAATAATATTGAGTTATTCAAGTTAAAAATTTAATTGATAAATTTTTATCATTATAATAAGAAAACATGAATATGAAATCTAATAATTAAATATTGACAAGATGTCAAAAATTAAATCATATATATTTTTGAATGTTAGAATTATGATGTATTTAAGTAATGAAATAAAGTTATTTATTTATTGTATTTGCGTACATATATTTTAACTTGTAAGTGAATGTTTAATGTATTGCTCTCAGAATCATATAAAATTCTAATAGTATATTATCGAATCCTTTAAATTAATAATAATTCTCCTTAAGAAGTTGGTTTGGTGATTTAAAACAAAAGGTAATACATATATTTTAGTAAAAGAAGGTTAATTAACATTTAATGAAAGAATGAATGTAATTATTTATTTTGTATGTTATTATAGGTGATCATTGAAGAACTTTAGGTCTTAGGAGAAAAAAATACAGATTCAAATCCTCAAGTATTGAGATGTGTACTCTTATTCCTAATTTCTAGTAATACTAATAATTTCCTCCGAATTAAATTCATGAAATAGTATAGATATTTGTATAGATATATTGATTTTGCAAAGTTGCTTATGATTTTTCTACTCTATGGATATCAGACAATTTGAAATGTTTATTATAGATGCCTAATGAAGTTCGACGATAAAAGGAAGATCAAGCAAGCACCTTTGCGCACTATCTAGAGCTTACAGGCGATGTCTTAGGCATAAATCAAAGAGAGATGCCAAGAGCGATGCGTTCAAGCGACGTTCAGATTTAAATCGTGATTTGGAGCATGAGATTTTCGCAACGACGAGCTTGCATGAGGAGCAAAGAATTGGCTTGAGTGCAAATGAAATTGTGTGGTTTCTGTATAGATTGTGATATGGCGAGCGTGGCTTTTCTTAATTGAATCGAGCCTTCAGAAGATAAATTTTCTTTTCTTGAACGGAGAAATAAGCTTTAAATAAGAGTTTTGATTGATAAAACTTCATTTATTATTTTTTTAATTTTGTTTGGAAAAGTTACGTTGATTAGCATAGCTATAATTTAATATTGGAAAGTATTCCAATATTTAAATATCTATTTTGGCGAAACTTAGAATTTTAAGAAATGAGTAAATCTATTCTCATTTAGTACCTAAAATTAATTTTAAACATTAAAATAATAATTAGGATTAAAATTATTAAAATTTTTAATATATGTATGTTATTAAAGTTAAAAATTTATTTAATAAATTTTAAGTATTATAATAAGAAAACCTAAATATGAAATATAATAATTAAATTTTAGCAAGATGCCGAATCTTTAATTATTTTTTTAAGTTTTAAGTAATGATTTATTTATCTAATAAATTAAATTTTATTTTATTTAATATATTTACATTCGTATATTTGTAACTTATATTTTTTTTTCACGATGTCGGTTGCTGNTTATTTTATTTAATATATTTACATTCGTATATTTGTAACTTATATTTTTTTTTCACGATGTCGGTTGCTGTCAAGAGCTCGAGCTCTGCTAGGGTTTACAATGAAGATTTTCTTCGCATTTGATTCTACCGCTTGAAGGAGAGGGGCTCGCAACTCGTATCGTCGTCTCGTTGACTCTCGCATCCACTTCGTCCGCGTTGGCATCGCCGTTCGCAAATTTTGCGTCGGCGTGCGTCTGGCGTCTGGGTCGTTTCGACATTGCAATCTCTGTTTTTGCGCGCAATGTTTATTTCCTTCTGTTTCGACGTTCTACTTCGAGGTTTCTTCATTTCGACTGTCTGCGCCCGTGCTTCTCTCTGGCCTGACATCGTGCTTCCAGACACAATGTCATTTTGTCTGCTTCTTGCTGCAGGTGATCTTCCGCACCTCCTCTTGCTCTGATGACTCTTTCTTCTTCTTTGGCTGAATCGGCAAAGACCTTCTTTGCCCACGTTGTGGGTAACACTCAGGTGGAGTCGGCAGTGGTATTCTTTTTAAGCTATGGGGATTGTCACAATGGTTACAAATTGTTACCTTTTTGCTGAGAAGGGAAGTAGGAAAGGTGGAAAAACAACAATTTTTTCCCCCGACTAAGAAATTTTTTATCTCGACGGAAAAATTCAAGTTTGCTCTTTTAAAAAATTTCAGTAGGGGCAGCCTCCTATGAATGTTATCAGAAAGAGTGTAGATGATCTTAAGCTAGTAGACAAGTGAAAAGTGAGACTCATGGATGTGAGACATGTGTTAATTCAACTGATAGTGGTTGAAGACTACACCTAAATTTTCCTNCTTTCTTCTTCTTTGGCTGAATCGGCAAAGACCTTCTTTGCCCACGTTGTGGGTAACACTCAGGTGGAGTCGACAGTGGTATTCTTTTTAAGCTATGGGGATTGTCACAATGGTTACAAATTGTTACCTTTTTGTTGAGAAGGGAAGTAGGAAAGGTGGAAAAACAACAATTTTTTTCCCTGACTAAGAAATTTTTTATCCTGACGGAAAAATTCAAGTTTGCTGTTTTAAAAAATTTCAGTAGGGGCAGCCTCCTATGAATGTTATCAGAAAGAGTGTAGATGATCTTAAGCTAGTAAACAAGTAAAGGTGAGACTCATGGATGTGAGACATGTGTTAATTCAACTGATAGTGGTTGAAGATTACACCTAAATTTTCCCTAAGAAATATCTTAATATCACATGCAAATCAGTGAAGTTACTCAAGTGATCTCCTGATTTCGACCCAAATCATGAAACTCCCACTGTACCAGTATGGTTTAGTCTATCTGGTCTCAAGTTGCATTTTTTCCACCATCAGGTTCTCTACTCTATTGGGGTCATCCTTGGGGATTCTTTGAAGCTAGGTCTGCCTACTTTCAACCTAACCAGACTTTCGGTGGCTAGTATACTTTTGGAAAATGATATTACTTTACCTGATGTTACTGAAGTCTGGTTGGGCATAACCCATAATGGATATTGGTAATAAATCATCATGGAACACAAAGCCTCATATTGTACCCACTGTAAAATTTTTGAGCATATCCTTGATAAATGCCACAAGTTTCATCCTAATTTGAAAGCTAAGGTTCGAGTGAATAAGGATGAGTCTGACTGCTTTGGTCATTTTAGTTCCACATTGCTGTTACAGTTACTGCGACTGATGTGATGCTGACACTTTCAAATTCCATAGAAAACAATACTGATGGACTATTTCCTGCAAAGGACAGTGTTCAGATTGATAATTAGAACCTTGCAGCTT
>JXCR01113082.1:4483-22612 GCA_002079205.1 Phalaenopsis hybrid cultivar | reverse complement strand
CATTCCATTCATTATACTACCTTGAAGATAATAATGGTTGTGATGGTGAAACCCCTTCATAAAAACCATTTCTCCACGACATAACCTCATAACTCTTGCCTTAATAATTATCTTGTAGCCATTAGACTCTAAAACCCCAATTGACAACAAATTATTTATGATATCTTAAATATGTTTGACATTAGTCAGCTCTCTAATTGTACAATCATGCATTCTGATAAAGATACTTCCTACACAAATAGTACGACAAGTTTGATCTTTGCCCATGGTCAATACATCGCTATCCAACACCTTGTACATACAGAACCACCTTTGATGGGGCCAAATGTGATATGTAACACTTGATTCCAGATCTAGCGTGAATCATTTATAAAAAAATATGAGAAACTATAGAAAATGATACATTTGAATCTGTCTTTAACAACTTTCTACAATGACATTGGCTTTCACTCAAATGCAACATCCTTTCTCTGCTATTTCAGCTTCAGACAATATTTCTTCTAATGTCTAATCTCTAAACATAATGTACACTAATTTTTTCCAAGATTGCGGCCATGAGTCTTGCCTCACCTTTGAGAAGTGTCACTGATGGTACCTTTCTTTGACTAATTCTTCTTCTTCTTCTCAGATCTGTCACCTTGGAGTGTAAGTGCTCAGCTGATTCCATCTTTACAAACACTATGATCCTTTGACGGAACTCATGATTCAATATTGTCGCAGTTACTCTGACATGATGCAAAACCTCCTTCCCATGAATGAGTGTCATAGCGAAGGTTTCATACTCATACAGGAGCGAATTCAATAGAAGAAATGTATTGTCTTCATTTCTAACCCCCACATCCAAATTTAACAAATCTACCAACAATTTTGTGAAGTCATTGAGTGTTCATCAATTGTAGTCCCTTATCTCATATAAAATTTGTAGATTCGACACTTCAAATGAAGATGATTCTCCACGCTCTTTGTGAGATATTTGTTCTCCAACATACTCCACATTTTTCCTGCATAAGTCTTCATCATCACCCCATATATATTTGTTTTTCTAGGTTAAGCAATTTCTAATCAAGCCATAAACACTCATGCTTATCTTCAACCAATCTTTCTGACATCTCTTTAGGGCATTTTTCGCTATCAAGAACTTTCTCCAGATTCAGAGAGCACAACACATCTTCTATCTCGCATCAACAAATGTTAAAGTTCTCTTTGCCATCAAATTTTGTCACATCAATTTTGACGAGATACGTAACAAGCTAATGAAACGATTTTTCTACCACCATAGTGGATGTTGAAGAATTTGACATCGTGCTATTACTCTTTGTATTAGATTTTCTTTTCTAAAAAATAATTAGATTAGCAGATTATCCGAGGGAAAAAAAACAACAAAAACGGTTATCCAAAAAAAATTTCTTTTCCTTCTTTTTCTCTAAAAGTTCTTTTATTTTATTTCACTAAAAATCTCCCAATTTTCTTACCGAAATTACTTTGCCTAAACAAGCAACTTCCTAGCTTTCCCATAATTTTGATTTAGGGTCTGTTTGGGGCAGTGATGCGGCACCCGCACCTCAATTTGTTTATTTAGATAAATTGCGTTTTGCCAGCTTTTTCAAAAAGGTACCGCTAGAACCTACTTTTTTCCAACACTCCTGGCTATGCGTAGTGGCAGCTTTCTAGCTGCAGTTTGACTTTAAAAAAAAAATTTGTAACAAGTACTGCAACTTTTTTAGCATCAGATTATTATTCAATAGCTTCACAGCTTCTATTTAATAAGCTACAGTTGCCCCAAACAGATTGTTAATTGTTAGCTTTCCCCTTCTCTGTTTGGCAAGAGGCTCGAATGGAATATAGAATATTCCCTTTAGTGTACCCTAATTTTGAAAATTTTTGTTTTCCAACTTTACCGTTTTAGAAGACTGGAATTTAAACAGGAGCTAGAAAGGAAAGTTTCCTTTTCTTTCTTGTTATCGACGCGCCTTCACCGAACTAAGCAAAACTTCATTTCCTTCCACATGCTGGACCAACCGGATCTCTCCAAATCTCGCCTAAACTGCTTCCAACCGCCAAAACCACTTGAACCACTGTCGGAACCCTGCGCTACAAGCTATTCTCGAGTTGTGCACCAAATCTTCGCTCTGATCACGAACCCAAAGCTCTGATACCAATTTTTATTTGAAAATAATACAGAACTGCAAAAATTCACACAACAACAATCAAACGTAAAACATTTATGTGGTTTGGCTTTGAATCTATTAGCCCACGTCCTTAGGGTGGGAGATTCCACTAGTGTCGCATAGGGAGAAAAAAAAACGACTTGGTATTAGAACTCCACACTTCTCAATACCATCCTCCTCTTAGTCTCTCATAAGTTTTAAGTCCCTTTTTATAGAGGAGAACTAGAGCATATAAAAAAATAAACCAAAAAGAAAATAAATCAATTAAACTAAAAATCATTAAATACAAAAATCCTTTTATAAACTAGAAGGACACATCTAAAGAAAAAGCATAAGGTAAAGTAATGAGTGATAATGACAAAAAGTATAATATTTGGTATCCTCTTTTTTGAGATTGTGCAGAGCATTCCTCTATTAAAAGTCACCAGCTTTTAAATCTTATGGCATGGAATAAATACTTTATTGCTTGTAGGATCAAGACACTTGTAGCCTTTAATGTTGTTGGGGGTAGCCAAGGGATACATATTAGGTAGAGCTTTGAGCGAGTTTGTGACATTAAAATAGAGGGAACCATAGTAAACAAGCTCATCAAAATTCTAAAAGATGTTTATAGTCGGGTGGTTTGTTGTAGAGTAGTTGATATGGGAATTGATGGAGAGTGTTGGGTGATGGTAAGAAGTTAATTTGAGTGGTAGGTTGGATGCGGCTATGAGTGCTTTGGCGGATTCTAGGATGTGGTGATGTTTCCTTTCAACTAAAAAATTTTGTTCTGGGGAATAGGGTGATAATGTGGCGATGTGGCGGTTAATTAGGTACACTGCCATGAGGATTGTATCAGGATAAAATTTGAGTGGTACGTTGGATGTGGCTATGAGTGCTTTAGCTGATTTTAGGATGTGGCGATGCTTCCTTTCAACTAAAAAATTTTTGTATGAGGAATAGGGTGATAAAAATTGGTGAATGATGTCAGGAGTGACTAAGAAAGTGTCGAATTGGTTGTTCGATATTCATTGCCTCCATCAGACCTTATGGATTTTATAGATGTGTTAAATTGTTTCTCTACTTGTTGTTTAAATTTTATAAAATGAGTTAGAACTTTTCATTTTTAAATCATAGGAGTTACACAAGTATATATTGTTGCATCATCAACATATAAAATAAACAAAAGAAACCCTTATTGCAAACATGTGGATAAGCTCTAAAAGCTTATAAGTATGATTATTGGAGGGGGAGAAGGGTTTTTTATGTTGATTAACTGTAGTATATGAAGTGCAAAATGAAGTAAGTTTTGAACTAGATATGTAGGGGTGTTTTTTAGAAAGAGAAACAAGGACTTCTTTATGTGGATGACCGAGTCAGTGAAGCCAAAGATCAACGNTTTCATCCAATTAAATTATTCTTCAGGTCACAATAATTTAGAAAATTATAATTTTACCCTTATCATAAAAATATTGTGAGTGGGCTTCTACCTCTTAACCCATTATGTTTCAAACATCCAAAAGAGCTTGTTATGATCAAAATTACCCATTTACCTATTGACTAATCTNTATCATCTAATTAAATTATTCTTCAGGTCACAATAATTTAGAAAATTATAATTTTACCCTTATCATAAAAATGTTGTGAGTGGGTTTCTACCTCTTAACCCATTATGTTTCAAACATCCAAAAGAGTTTGTTATTATCAAAATTACCCATTTACCTATTGACTAATCCTAGAATTTAATTAAGGCATCAAAATCTCAAAATTATCATTTTGCCCCTTGGCTCTCCACTTCATAACCAATTAAATACAATCAAATGACTTTGAATTTCTTAAGATTCCCCACATGTGGGTCAATTAAAATATTAGAGGAGAAATTATGATTTTTCTAATTTTCATTTAATTTATATAATTATTTTAGCTCAAAAATAGGAATTTCAATATTAATTTATTTAATTGATCAAAGTAAAGTTTCTATTTATGAAAAAATTATTGGAGGTCACCTAGGTTAGAGAACCACTTTAACCAAATTTCATTATTTTTCAAATTTTATTTTAATTATTATAATTATTTATTGATTTTAGTAATTAATTAAATAGAAAATATAAATAAATTTCAAAAATCACTTTTTATATTTTTCATGATTCTCACTAATTCCAAATAAGTTATAGAAATAAACTTTTCATTTTTGTGATTTTTATTTTATTTATTATAATTATTTTAATGGAAAATTAAGAAAAATGAATTTTTAGCATTTAAAAAATACATAACTAAATTATAAAAATTAGAAAAAATCTTTTAAAGGGTCCCAAGTGATCAGGGAACAATTAGGAACATATTTGGGTATTTTTTTATTTTTTCCAAATTTTAATCATTTTTAATTTAAAAAGGTTGTACAAAAATTAACTATTTATTTTAAAATAAATTTTAGTTTTTCTAGGTGCCCCTAATCACAAAGAACTCAGAAACTNAAATTAGAAAAAATCTTTTAAAGGGTCCCAAGTGATCAGGGAACAATTAGGAACATATTTGGGTATTTTTTTTATTTTTTCCAAATTTTAATCATTTTTAATTTAAAAAGGTTGTACAAAAATGAACTATTTATTTTAAAATAAATTTTAGTTTTTATGGGTGCCCCTAATCACAAAGAACTCAGAACCCATTTTTCATAATTTTTGTAATTATATTTTATTTATTACAATTATTTTAATGCAAAAATCCCCATTTTACTTGAAAAATAGACTTTAGTGGTCAAATCAATTCAAATAGGTTTCAAATTTTTTTTAGGAGTTATAATGATCATTATTTACAGTGTGGAATCATNTGCAAAAATCCCCATTTTACTTGAAAAATAGACTTTAGTGGTCAAATCAATTCAAATAGGTTTCAAATTTTTATGAGGAGTTATAATGATCATTATTTACACTGTGGAATTATTTTTTTGTAAATTTTGAATTATATTATATTTATTTTAATTTTAATGATTTAAAATGACTTACATAGCTATAATAATGTACATAAATATTTATATTTTTTCTAGAGTTCTCTGACCACAGAAAACCTATCAAAGCAAGTCTTATATTTTTTCTGTCTTGTATTTTAATTTATAAAATAATTTTNTTTTTTTTGTAAATTTTGAATTATATTATATTTATTTTAATTTTAATGATTTAAAATGACTTACATAACTATAGTAATGTCCATAAATATATATATTTTTTCTAGAGTCCTCTGACCACAGAAAACCTATCAAAGCAAGTCTTATATTTTTTTGTCTTGTATTTTAATTTATAAAATTATTTTAAGAAAAAATAGGCAACTAGGCTTGAAAAGTAGGGTTTCATGGCTAGAGATATTGAAAGTAGAGGTGGAGGTACTTTACATATGTGCGGTTATGCATTGGTATTCGATATCATGTAAAATAATGAAGAAAGGGAATATAAGGTAAAGGACAGGGAAGCTAAATCTCATAATAATAATTTCCATTACTTAAGTTTTGGGTATAGGTTCTTGTTATGCAAAAATAATGCGAAAACATAAAAATTCATGCAACAACAACCAAACACAAAAGATTTACGTGATCTGGTATTAAATTGATTCNTACTTAAGTTTTGGGTATAGGTTCTTGTTATGCAAAAATAATGCGAAAACATAAAAATTCATGCAACAACAATCAAACACAAAAGATTTACGTGATCTGGTATTAAATTGATTTGCTACATCCACAATGAGGGAGATTCCACTAGCACTTGATGAGGAGAAACAAAAATGACTTGGGTTTACAACTCAACACTTCTCCATACCATATATGTCTTAGTATCTCATATGTCTTACGTTACTTTTTATAAAGGAGAACTAGAAAATACAAATAAATAAACCAAACAGGAAACAAATCATTTAAAATAAGTCATTAAATAAAATAATCTCTACCTCATCTCTTACTTCCAAATAAGTAAGAAATGACCAATTGAGGTCCAACTCCAAATCAGCTGCACCAAGATGGTTGCTTATGTACCCTCATTGTTTGATCTTCTATATTATATATTTTTACTAGTCTGTGTCTAAATAAACTTCTTCAAGTTATGAAAATATCCAACATTTCGCTTTTTCGTTTCATGGTTTACACGCAAATCATCAATAAAAGAGACAAAATATCTTTTTCAGTTCAATGATGTTGTATTCATCGAGTCTCAAACATCTGTGTGAACATAATTTAAAATATATTTTATTTTGTGGATGACAGTTCCAAAAGATGCATGTCTTCTTGTCAAACACACAATACTCACAGAAATAAAATTGGCAAGTGCTCGCTCCTTTCATCAATCCTTTATTTTCCAATGTCTAAAGAGAAGCCTCCCCAGCATGAGCTAACTGTATATGCAACAACATAGTGGCATCACAAGAATTATCAGAAACAGCAGTCATTCCATTCATTATACTACCTTGAAGATAATAATGGTTGTGATGGTGAAACCCCTTCATAAAAACCATTTCTCCACGACATAACCTCATAACTCTTGCCTTAATAATTATCTTGTAGCCATTAGACTCTAAAACCCCAATTGACAACAAATTCTTTATGATATCTGAAATATGTTTGACATTAGTCAGCTCTCTAATTGTACAATCATGCATTCTGATAAAGATACTTCCTACACAAATAGTACGACAAGTTTGATCTTTGCCCATGGTCAATACATCGCTATCCAACACCTTGTACATACAGAACCACCTTTGATGGGGCCAAATGTGATATGTAACACTTGATTCCAGATCTAGCGTGAATCATTTATAAAAAAATATGAGAAACTATAGAAAATGATACATTTGAATCTGTCTTTAACAACTTTCTACAATGACATTGGCTTTCACTCAAATGCAACATCCTTTCTCTGCTATTTCAGCTTCAGACAATATTTCTTCTAATGTCTAATCTCTAAACATAATGCACACTAATTTTTTCCAAGATTGCGGCCATGAGTCTTGCCTCACCTTTGAGAAGTGTCACTGATGGTACCTTTCTTTGACTAATTCTTCTTCTTCTTCTCAGATCTGTCACCTTGGAGTGTAAGTGCTCAGCTGATTCCATCTTTACAAACACTATGATCCTTTGATGGAACTCATGATTCAATATTGTCGCAGTTACTCTGACATGATGCAAGACCTCCTTCCCATGAATGAGTGTCATAGTGAAGGTTTCATACTCATACAGGAGCGAATTCAATAGAAGAAATGTCTTGTCTTCATTTCTAACCCCCACATCCAAATTTAACAAATCTGCCAACAATTTTGTGAAGTCATTGAGTGTTCATCAATTGTAGCCCCTTATCTCATATAAAATTTGTAGAGTCGACGCTTCAAATGAAGATGATTCTCCAAGCTCTTTGTGAGATATTTGTTCTCCAACATACTCCACATTTTCCTGCATAAGTCTTCATCATCACCCCATATATATTTGTTTTTCTAGGTTAAGCAATTTCTGATCAAGCCATAAACACTCATGTTTATCTTCAACCAATCTTTCTGACATCTCTTTAGGGCATTTTTCGCTATCAAGAACTTTTTCCAGATTTAGAGAGCACAACACATCTTCTATCTCGCATCAACAAATGTTAAAGTTCTCTTTGCCATCAAATTTTGTCACATCAATTTTGACGAGATACGTAACAAGCTAATGAAACGATTTTTCTACCACCATAGTGGATGTTGAAGAATTTGACATCGTGCTATTACTCTTTGTATTAGATTTTCTTTTCTAAAAAATAATTAGATTAGCAGATTATCTGAGGGAAAAAAAACAACAAAAACGGTTATCCAAAAAAAAATTTCTTTTCCTTTTTTTTTTCTAAAAGTTCTTTTATTTTATTTCACTTNAATTTGACATCGTGCTATTACTCTTTGTATTAGATTTTCTTTTCTAAAAAATAATTAGATTAGCAGATTATCCGAGGGAAAAAAAACAACAAAAACGGTTATCCAAAAAAAATTTCTTTTCCTTCTTTTTCTCTAAAAGTTCTTTTATTTTATTTCACTAAAAATCTCCCAATTTTCTTACCGAAATTACTTTGCCTAAACAAGCAACTTCCTAGCTTTCCCATAATTTTGATTTAGGGTCTGTTTGGGGCAGTGATGCGGCACCCGCACCTCAATTTGTTTATTTAGATAAATTGCGTTTTGCCAGCTTTTTCAAAAAGGTACCGCTAGAACCTACTTTTTTCCAACACTCCTGGCTATGCGTAGTGGCAGCTTTCTAGCTGCAGTTTGACTTTAAAAAAAAAATTTGTAACAAGTACTGCNCCAATTTTCTTACCGAAATTACTTTGCCTAAACAAGCAACTTCCTAGCTTTCCCATAATTTTGATTTAGGGTTCGTTTGGGGCAGTGATGCGGCACCCGCACCTCAGTTTGTTTATTTAGATAAATTGCGTTTTGCCAGCTTTTTCAAAAAGGTACCGCTAAAACCTACTTTTTTTCAACACTCCTGGCTATGCATAGTGGCAGCTTTCTAGCTGCAGTTTGACTTTAAAAATAAAACATTTGTAACAAATATTGGAACTTTTTTAGCATCAGATTATTATTCAATAGCTTCACAGCTTCTATTTAATAAGCTACAGTTGCCCCAAACAGATTGTTAATTGTCAGCTTTCCCCTTCTCTGTTTGGCAAGAGGCTTGAATGGAATATAGAATATTCCCTTTAGTGTACCCTAATTTTGAAAATTTTTGTTTTCCAACTTTACCGTTTTAGAAGACTGGAATTTAAACAGGAGCTAGAAAGGAAAGTTTCCTTTTCTTTCTTGTTATCGATGCGCCTTCACCGAACTAAGCAAAACTTCATTGCCTTCCACATGCTGGACCAACCGGATCTTGCCAAATCTCGCCTAAACTGCTTCCAACCGACAAAACCACTTGAACCACTGTCGGAACCCTGCGCTACAAGCTATTCTCGAGTTGTGCACCGAATCTTCGCTATGATCACGAACCCAAAACTCTGATACCAATTTTTATTTGAAAATAATACAGAACTGCAAAAATTCACACAACAACAATCAAACGTAAAACATTTATGTGGTTTGGCTTTGAATCTATTAGCCCACGTCCTTAGGGTGGGATATTCCACTAGTGTCGCCTAGGGAGAAAAAAAAATGAATTGGTATTAGAACTCCACACTTCTCAATACCATCCTCCTCTTAGCTCTCATAAGTTTTAAGTCCATTTTTATAGAGGAGAACTAGAGCATATAAAAAAATAAACCAAAAAGAAAATAAATCAATTAAACTAAAAATCATTAAATACAAAAATCCTTTTATAAACTAGAAGGACACATCTAAAGAAAAAGCATAAGGTAAAGTAATGAGTGATAATGACAAAAAGCATAATATTTGGTATCCTCTTTTTTGAGATTGTGCAGAGCATTCCTCTGTTAAAAGTGACCAGCTTTTAAATCTTATGGCATGGAATACATACTTTATTGCTTGTAGGATCAAGACACTTGTAGCCTTTAATGTTGTTGGGGTAGCCAAGGGATACATATTAGGTAGAGCTTTGAGCGAGTTTCTGATAGTAAAATAGAGGGAACCATAGTAAACAAGGTCATCCAAATTCTCAAAGATGTTTATAGTCGGGTGGTTTGTTGTAGAGTAGTTGATATGGGAATTGATGGAGGGTGTTGGGTGATGGTAAGCAGTTAATTTGAGTGGTAGGTTGGATGCGGCTATGAGTGCTTTGGCGGATTCTAGGATGTGGTGATGTTTCCTTTCAACTAAAAAATTTTGTTCTGGGGAATAGGGTGATAATGTGGCGATGTGGCGGTTCATTAGGTACACTGCCATGAGGATTGTATCAGGATAAAATTTGAGTGGTACATTGGATGTGGCTATGAGTGCTTTGGCTGATTTTAGGATGTGGCGATGCTTCCTTTCAACTAAATTTTTTTTTGAGGAATAGGGTGATAAAAATTGGTGAATGATGTCATGAGTGACTAAGAAAGTGTTGAATTGGTTGTTCGATACTCATTGCCTCCATCAGACCTTATGGATTTTATAGATGTGTTAAATTGTTTCTCTACTTGTTGTTTAAATTTTATAAAATGAGTTAGAACTTTTGATTTTTGAATCATAGGAGTTACACAAGTATATATTGTTGCATCATCAACATATAAAATAAACAAAAGAAACCTTTATTGCAAACATGTGGTGAAGGTCCCCATACATCTAAATGGATAAGCTCTAAAAGCTTATAAGTATGATTATTGGAGGGGGAGAAGGGTTTTTTATGTTGATTAAATGTAGTATATGAAGTGCAAAATGAAGTAAGTTTTGAACTAGATATGTAGGGGTGTTGTTTAGAAAGAGAAACACGGACTTCTTTATGTGGATGACCGAGCCAGTGAAGCCAAAGATCAACAGAGTAGATCAGGAGAGCATGGCTTGCTTGACTATGGGTATTTGGTACAGTCCATCATGACGCAAGCCTTGAAGGTACTTCGTTGAAAGTAGATACAAAAAACTTGAGGGAGGGATGAATCGATTGTTCTTCAATGCTAAGAGAGGCTAGACCTCTGTTGAAAGTTGAGGTAGAGGTGTCTTCCATAAGTGTGGTTATGCATTGGTATTTGATATCATGTAAAATAGTCAAGAAAGGGAATATAAAATGAATTTTGGAGGAAGCTACTTCTCGATACAAGAGCAACAGCGAAAAAGAAGGTAAAGGACAGGGAAGCTAAATCTCATAATATTACTTTCCATTACTTAAGTTTTGGGTATAGGTTCTTGTTATGCAAAAATAATGTGAAAGCATAGAAATTCACACAATAACNATAAAGATACTTCCTACACCAATACCACGACAAGGTTGATCGTTGCCCATGGTCAATGCATCGCCATCCAGCTCTTTGTACATACAGAACCACCATTGATGTGGTCAAATGTGATATGTAACATTTGATTCTAGAATCTAGCATGAATCATATATAAAAAAAATATTAGAAACTTTAGAAAATGATACATCTGAATCTGTCTTTAACAAATTTCCATAATGACATTGGCTTTCACTCAGATGCAACTTCATTTTTCTGCTCTTTCAGCTTCAGACAATATTTCTTCCAAAGTCTAATCTCTAAAAATAATGCACGCTAATTTTTTCCAAGACTAGGACAACGATTTTTGCCTCGCTTTTAAGAAGTGTCACTGATGGTACCTTTTTTTGACAAATTCTTCTACTTCTTCTCAGATCTGTCACCTTGGGGTGTAAGTGTCTCAGCTGATTTCATCTTTACAAACTCTTTGTTACTTCGATGGAACTCATGATTCAACATTGTCGTAGTTACTTTGACATAATGTAAGACCTCCTTCCCATGAATGAGTGTCATAGTGCATGTTTCATACTCATCCGAGAGCGAATTCAACAGAAGAAATGTCTCGTCTTCATTTCTAACCCCCTCATCCAAATTTAACAAATTTATCAACAGTTTTATGAAGTCATTGAGTGTTCATCAATTGTAACCCCCTATCTCATATAAAATTGTAGAGTCAACTCTTCATATGAAGATGATTTTTCATGCTCTTTGTGAGATATTTTTTCTCCAACATACTCCACATTTTTCTGCAGAAGTCTCCATCATCACCCATATATATTTGATTTTCTAGGTCAAGCAATTTTTCGATCAAGCCATAAACATTCATGTTTATCTTCAACCAATCTTTCTCTGACATCTCTTTAGGACATTCTTCGTTATCCAGAGCTTCCTCCAGATTCAGAGAGCACAATACATCTTTTATCTCACATTGACACTTGTTAAAGTTCTCTTTGCCATCAAATTTCATCACATCAATTTTGACGGGATACGTAACAAGCTGATGAATCAATTTTTCCACCGCCAAAGTAAATGTTGAAGAATCTGACATCTTGTTATTACTCTTTGTATTAGAATTTCTTTTCTCAAAAATAATTTTATTAGCAGAATATCCGAGGATAAAAAAACTACAAAAAAGGTTATATGAAAAAAAAAATTCTTTTCCTTTTTTTCTCTAAAAGTTTTTTTATTTTCTTTCTCTGAAAAATCTCATTTTCCCAATTCTTTTACCGAAATTACTTAGCCTAAACAAGAAACTTCCTAGCTTTCCCAAAATTCTGATTTAGGGTCCGTTTGGGGCGGCAATGTAGCACCCGTGCCGCAGTTTAGTCTATTTAGGTAAACTACATTTTGCCAGCTTTTTCAAAAAGCTACCGCTGAAACCTACTTTTTCCCAACACTCCTGGCTAGGTGTAATGACAGCTTTCTAGCTGCAGCCTGACTTTTAAAAAAAGAATTTGTAATAGGCACTGCAACTTTTTTAGCATCAGATTAGTATTTAGTAGCTTCACAACTGCTTTTTAATATGATGCAGCTGCCCCAAACAGATCGTTAATTGTCAGCTTTCCTCTTCTCTATTTGGCAAGAGGCTTGAATGGAATATAGAATATTCCCTTAAGTGTAACTTGCTTTTGAAAATGTTTGTTTACCACAAACTTTACTGTTTAGAAGGTTGGAATTTAAACAGGAGCTAGAAAGAAAAGTGTCCTTTTCTTTCTTGTTATTCACGCGACGTCACCGAACTAAGCGAAACTTCATTGCCTTCCACATGCTGGACCCATCGGATCTCGCCAGACATCGCCTAAACTGCTGCCAACTGCCGAAACCATCTGAACCACTGTCGGAACCCTGCGCTACAAGCTATCCTCGAGTTGTGCACCAAATCTTCGCTTTGATCGCTAACCCGAAGCTCTGATACCAATTTTTATGTGAAAACAATACGGAAGTGCAGAAATTCATACAACAACAATCAAACGCAAAACATTTACGTAGTTTGGCGTTGCATCTATTAGCCCACGTCCACAAGGTGGGAGATTCCACTAGTGTCGGATAGTGAGAAACAAAAACGGATTGCTATTAGAACTCCACACTTCTCAATACAATCCACCTCTTAGTATCTCATAAGTCCTACGACCTTTTTTATAGAGGAGAACTAGAGCATATAAGAAAATAAATCAATTAAAATAAAAATCATTAAATACAACAATCCTTTTATAAACTAGAAGGAAACATCTAGAGAAAAAGCATATAGTAAAGTAATGAGTGATAATGACAAAAAGTACAATATTTGGTATCCTCTTTTTGGAGATTGTGGAGAGCATTCCTCTGTTAAAAATCACCCGCTTGTAAATCTTACTCAATTATGAAAGAAGGCATTAGAATTTAACAGGAACTCGAAATTGATAAAAATACTTCAATTAATTCTAAAATGAATGCATTTAATAAAGGAGTATTTAATCAAACTGCTAACGATATTCTTAAAATTTACAGCATTATTTAGCATGACAATTAAAGACCTTGTACTTCGAATTTTTATTTACTAAGCTAGCTTCTATGTACGACTTTCCCAAAACAATAAAACATCAATAACTGCTGTCAACTGAGGCAGATCAGTGGCAACTAAAAGAATGTATTGAATTCGTTCTAACAAACCTACCAACCTAAAATTAATATCATGATGTTAAAGTTCACCAATTTCCATTCAAAAGAGGAAATTTTATTAAAATTATAAAATCGTAATATATTGTTGTGATATATATGAAATTTAAAATAGGAGAACGCTCTTTGATGAAGCGAAAAATAAAACGAGAAAATTCACACCAGAAACCAGTAATACAACGGAACACACAGATTTGTGTGGTTCGGCAAATTCCCTACGTCCACGGAGTTGCAGATGATTTTGCTACTTGAGGAATTTACACCAATCAATCGTCTCGACTTACAAGAGCGAACTCTTTCTCTCACTTCTCTACTCTTCTCTCTTTACACCGAGATACACCGAAGAGGTAAACGTACAAGAAAATCAAACACAATTTCTCTTATGTCACAAGCCACCAAGAAGAAGCCAATGGAGAACAATTTTCTTTATCTTCTTTATTACTTCTACTGCAAGGAACTACTACTTGCACTTCTCTTCCTTTATCCCGAGGAAGCCCGAAGAAGAACACAGAAGAGGCCATGCTAAATCTGAAGGAGAGATGCTAATTNGGGGCAGCTTATAAATGCGGGCGGCGTTTTCAAAACGCCGCCGTACTAATTGGTTCGCGTGTTTCATCAGTTTTTTCGAAATTGCGTTTGAGTTTTTACACTAAACGCAGGTCGCGGGTCGACCCATGCAGCCGGCCCGCGGGCCGCATTTCAGGATAAGCAGCTTATCCTGAAACACACAAGCTGTCTCAAATGGACCCTTAATCTCTCATAAATCCTAAGACCCATTTTATAGAGGAGGATTAGAGCATATAAAAAAATAAACTAAGAAAATAAAACCCATTAAATACAACAGTCCTTTTTGAAACTAGAAGGAAACATCTAGAGGCAAAGCATAAAGTGATGNATCAGCAGATTATCAGGATAAGCTGCTTATCAGCAGAAGCTGGATAAGCTGCAGCTGCCCCAAACAGACCCGTAATGAGTGGTAATAATGTAAAGGATATTATTTGGTATCCTTTTTTTTAGATAATGGGGAGCATTCCTCTTTTAAAAATCACCCGCTTGTAAATCTTACTCAATTATGAAAGAAGGCATTAGAATTTAACAGGAACTCGAAATTGATAAAAATACTTCAATTAATTCTAAAATGAATGCATTTAATAAAGGAGTATTTAATCAGACTGTTAACGATATTCTTAACAGTATTAAAACATATGCATGTCCCCACGTTAAAATTTACAGCATTATTTAGCATGACAATTAAAGACCTTGTACTTCGAATTTTTATTTACTAAGCTAGCTTCTATGTACGACTTTCTCAAAACAATAAAACATCAATAACTGCTGTCAACTGGGGCAGATCAGTGGCAACTAAAAGAATGTATTGAATTCCGTAAAACAAACCTACCAACCTAAAATTAATATCATGATGTTAAAGTTCACCAATTTCCATTCAAAAGAGGAAATTTTATTAAAATTATAAAATTGCAATATATTGTTGTGATATATATGAAATTTAAAATAGGAGAACGATCTTTGATGAAGCGAAAAATAAAACGAGAAAATTCACACTAGAAAATAGTAATACAACGGAATACACAGATTTGTTTGGTTCGGCAAATTCTCTACGTCCACGGAGTTGCAGATGGTTTTGCTACTTGAGGAATTTACACTAATCAATCGTCTCGACTTACAAGAGCGAACCCTTTCTCTCACTTCTCTACTCTTCTCTATTTACACCGAGATACACCGAAGAGGTAAACGTACAAGAAAAATAAACTCAATTTCTCTTCTGTCACAAGCCACAAAGAAGAAGCCAATGGAGAACAATTTTTTTTATCTTTTTTATTATTTCTACTGCAAGGAACTACTACTTGCACTTCTCTTCCTTTATCCCGAGAAAGCCCGAAGAAGAACACGAAAGAGGTCATGCTAAATCTGAAGGAGAGACGCTAATTTCTTCTTCTTCCTCTTTAATCCTGCTGCTCAAGCAGAAGAAAGAAAAATGTCGAAGACCCAATGAGACCTCTCGGTTTCGCGATAAGAAGCAGACGGGGGGTGCGACTCTTTGCGAAATAACAGAACTGTTTGTGGGAATAGTTCGGCAGGAACAATTCGCAGGAGTTGGGACACGACCTCTCGCGATCGAAAGTGGTAGTCGGGGAAAGCGGGAGCGGGCGTCTTCGCGGGAACGGTAAAAAGATCGTGCTCCAATTAACAATATATTTTAACGGTAATGATTTGTATGTTTTATGATAATGCTCCAAGTTTTGATTAAAAACTCTCCTTTTGTATAATATATCTTATATCCTGATATCTCTGTTCAAAATTTCTCAGAAAAAAAATAAGAAACCCTAAGTGATACATGGGATAGAAAATTTTCAAAAAAGTCATTAAAAATTCAATGCAAGTTTTTGCTATATTATAGAAATAACAAACACCATAAACTAATTAAAACTTGGACAAAAACACACGGATTATTTTCAAATATAACACCGTTAATGATCACTTCACACCAAACCCTGACAAATTTATTCAAAGCTTCATCCAAAGCTCACATTTAGTCCAATCAAGCCTTCTCATCCATGGCTAAAATGGTGCTCAAATTCATTGGATTCATAAACTCAGCTGAACCAATCATCATATGGCTGACAATAATGCGACTTGCTCTCTCTGATGGGTGGAAGGCATCCCAGAAGGCATAAATATCTCTATTAGGGCACAGATTTGAGGCCACAGTACAAAGGCCAATCCCATTGTATGGTCCTTGCCCACAACATGCAACTTTTGAGGTTACAAAACCTGCAAAATTAGCTCTATATTTAATATTCATGCAAAACAATGGCAACTTATATGTAAATTGATATAAATTTATTTTCATCTCACTTAATAATTATGTTTTACTAAATAATGCTTTAATACAAAGGTGAAGCACACGTAACTCGATATATTTAGAAAAAAATATTGATTCACGAGTCCGGACACAGCTCTATGTCCGGACAACCAACGTGATACAGCGGGGCGTAGCAGAAGCTCGGATCTCCGCTGTATCACGTCTGTTGTTCAGTCACAGCACGCACCCAGACTCCGGATGCAGTATTTTTCTCATATATTTAAGCAAATTATAATTTCTCAAGTGTAATGGTGAAAATAGTTGATCTCAAACTAATTTGGTGTCCGTTTGGGGCTGCTTATTTGGTGTGGTGGCGTTTTGAAAACGCACGAGGTGTGTTTAGGTAAACTGTGTTTTGACAGCTTATGCATTTTCAAAACGCTGAAAATAGTTTTTTTCACACCGCACTTGTCTAGGTGCGGTGGCAGCTTTCTGGCTACCAACTGACTTTTCAAAATAAATAAAAATTTGTGATAGTCACTGCACCTAGCTTATCAGCAAATTATTCAATAAAGTGCAGTTGCCCCAAACAGACCTTTAACCTCAGCTCAAACATGGCTCACAGCTTAACTAATTCGATTTTTTTTTTTTACAAACTAGATGAAAATATTAAATATTTATATTTAATTTTTAATCTGTATTTCATTTACTTTAAATTAAATAAAAAAAATATAAAATATATGAAATTGGAATACATTAATAGTCCCCCTTTTACTTACAACCAAGCATCACCAATAAGTGGGTATCACGTGATCTCATATTATGAATACTCGCCACGTACATTTCAATATACTAATAAAAATATTTCTCTATATTGAATATTTTCATTAGATTATTAGACCGGGTTCGAAAAACATAACAAAACCGAGCCGGGTTTTTTTACCGTAGGCTTGTGGGTTGGTGATGAAGCCCATGTGAATTTGGAAAGCATTCGCTGCGATGAAAACGTTAGAGCCAATCTGACCGTTGAGATCCATCAAAAGTTGTGCGAGCTGAGGATTGTAGAGAGCAGCGGCCCGTTGGAGCTCCGGGTCACAGTCTCCGGTCCGGCTTCTTTGTGCAAGCTCGGCCGGCACACAGCCAAGAGGACCGGATCCGGTGACCAGAACACGTCTGGCACCCAACTCGTGGAGTCTCTGCAGAATCAGATCAGAAAAGTCAGAATTAAGAAACGAAACCCTTTAATTCCTTGTTTCTGCTTTTGCTGTACGTTATATCCGTTTTTATTGTTAAGAAAAAATATTATCTCAAGAGTACTGATGAAGAGGTGTCACGTGACATTTTAGTGGGTCCATTGCATACGTGGGACCTCCTCATTGGAGTACTGATGCATCAGTACTCCTGAGGTAATATTATGGGATCTTGCTCTTAATTTCCTAAAATAGAAATAGAGTATTTACAAGAACTAGGTTGTCAAAATGGATCCCTGTTTGCCAACTGTCGTTAAATAGTAGCTCTTATTTCATTCGTTGACTAGATAAATAAATTGAACATAAATAATTTTTCTGCACTCTGCTGATAAATGAGCCCAATAAAACTATAAAACTTTTTTTTATTCTAGTTTGATATATATATATATATATAT
>JXCR01113077.1:142326-170969 GCA_002079205.1 Phalaenopsis hybrid cultivar | reverse complement strand
CGCTTTACTTGGTCGACCTTGGATTCATGAAAACAATATGGTTCCATCGTCTTTACACCAATACATCAAATACTAGGTCGCCCTTGGATTCATGAGAACAATATGGTTCCATCGTCTCTACATCAATGCATCAAATACTGCAAAGAAAAGCGACCTTGGATTCATGAGAACAATATGGTTCCATCATCTCTACACTAATGCATCAAATACTGCAAAGAAAAATAAGAATATTGTATTAAAGGAGATCTACAGCCATTTTCAGTACATGAGGTTGATACAGAAGATTCTGTTTTTATTATACACCTCCAAAGAAAACTGTCTTCTCCCGAGAAGTTATAACAAATAAAAATTCAAAAAAATAACAAAAAGAAGACCATTCAACTACCTCCTTACAACATAATGGTAGAGGTTTCTTTTAGTTCACGCACTCGAGATCGAGGCCGGGGATGTGGACGGAAAAAGAGCCGATACAATTGGTGAAAGGACTAAGTTGATCATCAATATTGGTGATGAAGACTGTAAAGGAGCCGATACAATTGTTGAAAGGACTAAGTTGATCATCAATATTGGTGATGAAGACAGTTCCAAAGATGAAATAATGATGACAAAACAGAAGAAACCTCAGTACAGGATTTCCTTAGAAGATGATGGNGAAAAAGCGAATATGAGACGATGTACGATCGGATAAACCACTATGTGAACACCTTGAGCCTCACTCCGATCTTTCCTCAAAAGATTGAGAGTTTAGAGGTTAAGGAAGTCANGACATACTACATATCAGAATCTTCAGTCTGTCAGACCAGAGATGGAAACTTCATTACAAGAACCATCATCATTAAAATCAAAGAAGATAANTATGTATACTTGCGTAGAATCCCAACATAGATTGCTTCAATTTCTTATTCATAAATAACAAATCAAGTTTTTGGCGTTGTTGTAAAGCGGAATCAACTTTATTAATTTTACACATCTATAATTTCAGGGTCAAGTTTTTGGCGCCTTTGCCGAGGAAGGTAACAGTAAATTTAATAAATTTGGTAAATTAGGAAATTTAGCGATAAAGTAAATTAAATATAATACAAAAAGAAAAAAATAAAAATCATTAAAAAACATACAATAATATATTTTTTTCANTACAATATGTATACTTGCGTAGAATCCCAACATAGATTGCTTCAATTTCTTATTCATAAATAACAAATCAAGATTTTGGCGTTGTTGTAAAGCGGAGTCAACTTTATTAATTTTACACATCTATAATTTCAGGATCAAGTTTTTGGCGCCGTTGCCGATGAAGGTAACAGTAAATTTAATAAATTTGGTAAATTAGGAAATTTAGCGATAAAGTAAATTAAATATAATACAAAAATAAAAAAAATAAAAATCATTAAAAAAACATACAATAATATATTTTTTTTGAAATTTAAGAGCACTTTTAAGAATTTTTTGCTCATCATATTTGTTTATGCATAATATTGGATCTGAAGGTTTAATACCTTACAATTCAGACTTGGAACGTACTATTAGAAAAGTTCAAAATAACAAAAAGAAATTAAAAATTTGAACGAAATGACGAATATNAATTTTTTGCTCATCATATTTGTTTATGCATAATATTGGATCTGAAGGTTTAATACCTTACAATTCAGACTTAGACGTACTATTAGAAAAGTTCGAAAACAACAAAAAGAAATTAGAAATTTGAACGAAATGACGAATAGCTTAGATAATCAAATAAATGAAAATCGACAAAGACCTTTAAAAGATTATGCTAATCCTACAACAGATGAACTTCACTTGACTATTCAAAATCCTGATGTTGTTGCTAATTCATTTTAGCTTAAACTTGCTATTATCCAAATGGTACAAAATAATCAGTTTGGAGGAACACCCACTGAAGATCCTAACTTACATTTTGCTAGTTTTCTTGAAATATGTGCTACTTTTAAATTTGATGGAGTGTCTGATGATGATGTCAGGCTTAGAATTTTTCTTTTTTCATTAATAGACAAAATTTAAGCTTGGTTAAATTCATTAGCACCTGGATCTATCAAAACTTGGGGAGAACTATCACAAAAATTTTTAGTTAAATATTTTTTACCCTAAAAAATGCTAAGCTTGNTTTGCTAGTTTTCTTGAAATATGTGCTACTTTTAAATTTGATGGAGTGTCTGATGATGATGTCAGGCTTAGAGTTTTTTCTTTTTCATCAATAGACTCTTGAAATATGTGCTACTTTTAAATATAATGGAGTGTCTAATGATGATGTCAGGCTTAGAAATTTTCCTTTTTATTTAAGGGACAAAGCTTAAGCTTGGTTAAATTCATTAGCACCTGGATCTATCAAAACTTGGGGAGAACTATCACAAAAAATTTTGGTTAAATATTTTTTACCCTAAAAAACTGCTAAGCTTAGAAACGATATTACATCCTTTTGTCATTTCAAAGGGGAATCGATATATGAAGCTTGGGAAAGATTTAAAGATCTTCTTAGGAAATGTCCACACCATGCTTTACCAGATTGGTTAATAACTCAAACTTTTTACAATGGATTAGTAGGGTCACTTAGATATGTTATAGATGTTGCTGCAGGTGAATCATTATTGTCAAAACCTTTTGATGAAACTTATTCTTTAATAGAGGAGATGTCTACTAATAATTTTCAATGACCCTCTGAACGAGTAAATCCAGAGAGAGTAGCTAGTATGATTCTTATGGAATGTCTATTTTGGCATCTCAAATTTCCGCTATATCAAAGATATTGATCAAATAGGAGTGAACTATTCTCAAATACCACTAGTATTAGAGGAAAATTCACTAGGACAGATAATTGATATTCAATCATCTTATGAAACTATGAATGATATAAATAATAGAAATAATACTCCCTATTCTAATTATTATAATCTTGGNTCTTAGGAAATGTCCACACCATGCTTTACCAGATTAGTTAATAATTCAAACTTTTTACAATGGATTAGTAGGGTCACTTAGATCTGTTATAGATGCTGCTGCAGGTGAATCATTATTGTCAAAATCTTTTAATGAAACTTATTCTTTAATAGAGGAGATGTCTACTAATAATTTTCAATGGCCCTCTGAACGAGTAAATCCAGAGAGAGTAGCTAGTATGATTCTTATGGAATGTCTATTTTGGCATCTCAAATTTCCGCTATATCAAAGATATTGATCAAATTGGAGTGAATTATTCTCAAATACCACTAGTATTAGAGGAAAATTCACTAGGACAGATAATTGATATTCAATCATCTTATGAAACTATGAATGATATAAACAATAGAAATAATACTCCATATTCTAATTATTATAATCCTGANAATGTATGATAAAATTTTTAAAGTAATATATTATGCTAATAAAACTCTAAATGATACTTAAATTAATTACACAACTATTGAAAGGAAGTTATTAGCTATTATCTATGGCTTTGATAAGTTTAGACCTTACTTAATTGGAGCTAAATGCATAGTGCATACAAACCATTCATCTATTAAATATTTGATGCAAAAGAAGGATGTTAAACCGNAATATTGAAAATAAATTAGAATATATTGCTACTGCACTTAGTAACAGACCTTCAGGAATTCTTCCTCGCACTGTTGAAGTTAATTCNAATATTGAAAATAAATTAGAATATATTGCTACTGCACTTAGTAACAGACCTTCAGGAATTCTTCCTCGCACTATTGAAGTTAATTCAAAAGATCAAAATAAGGATCAAATTAAAGCTATTCAATTACAAAGTGGAAAAGAAGTGGAGACAAGAATCCAAAGATAAACTGAAGTTGAGAANGATCAAAATAAGGAGCAAATTAAAGCTATTCAATTATAAAGTGGAAAAGAAGTGGAGACAAGAATCCAAAGATAAACTGAAGTTGAGAAGGGGGTAGGTGGAAATTGAAAACGACAATGATGAAAATAAACCAATAAAAATTTCTTTAGAAAAATCGCCACCTCCATTTCCTCAATGATTGAAGCAGAATAATAAAGATAAATAATTTATAAAATTTTTGAAAATTCTTAAAAAGTTAACGATATATATTTCTTTCATTGAGGCTTTGTAACAAATGTCAAGTTATGTGAAATTTATGAAGGATATACTAAATAAGAAGAGAAAGTTTGCAGATCACGAGACCGTTGCACTCAGTGAAGAGTGTATCACAGTGATTCAGAAAAAGCTTCCTGAAAAGTTAAAAGATCCTGGTGGTTTTTCTATACCTTGTGTTATTGGTGAGAATTTTTTTTGGAAAAGCCTTATATGATCTAGGAGCTAGTATTAATTTTATGCCGTTATCAATTTTTAAACATTTAGATTTAGGAGAGATTTCCTCTACTAGTGTAACTCTTCAATTAGTTGATCAATCAATAACTTATCCTAAAAGAGGTATAGAAGATGCATTAGTGAAAGTTGGTAAATTTATTTTTCCTGTAGACTTTATAATATTAGATATGGAGGAAGATAAATAAATTTCTATTATTTTGAGGAGACCATTCCTTGCAATAGGGAGAGCTGTGATAGATGTGCAAAAAGGAAGAATTAATAATGAGAGTCAATGATTAAGAAGTAACATGTAATATAGCAAAAGCTATGAAATATCCTACGATGGAAAAAGATAATGATTGTTTTAGAATGGAAGTTATCGATTATCTAAGTAATGAGTGATTTAAGGGAAAATTTGAAGAAAAATTAAGGTAAGGAGAGAATTATGAGAATGAGAATGAAATAAAAAATGAGAATTTATATTTTGTTCAAGACAAATTTGAAATTTTGGACCTTGCGGAAAATGATAATAAAAATCTTATTCATTCAAGTATTTGAACTGAAAGTATTACCAGCCCATTTAAAATATGTGTTTTTAGGAGATTCATCTACATTGTCTGTTATTATATTTTCTAATTTAACTGAATTTCAAGAGCAAAAATTAGTAGAAATATTGAAAAGATATAAGAAGGCATTTGGATGGACTTTAACAAATATTAAAGGAATCAATCATTCAATTTGTATGCACAAAATTTTATTGAATGAACAATATGAACCTAAAGTTGATCTTTAGAGGAGATTAAACCTGATAATGAAAGAAGTTGGTTAAAAAGGAAATCTTAAAATAGTTTGATGTTGGAATTATATATCTTATTTTAGACAGTGTATAAGTAAGCTCAATCCACTGTGTTCCAAAGAAAGAAAGAGTGACAGTTGAAGTAAATGAGAAAAATAAATTAATAGTAATAAGATAAATTACTGGATGACGAATTTGTATAGACTATCGAAAATTAAATGTAGCCACCAAGAAAGACCATTTTCCTTTACCGCTTTTAGACCAAATGTTGGATAGATTGGCTGAGCAAAAATATTACTGTGTTCTAGATGGATATACCGGGTATCATCAAATTCTAATTGCTCCCGAGGATCAAGAAAAAAATAATGTTTAGAAACCCTTATGGAACATTTGCTTTTCGTAGATTGTTTTTTGGACTATGTAATGCACCTGCGACATTTCAAAGATGTAAGATGTCAATTTTTTTTTTAAATTTAATTGAACGTAGAATGGAAGTATTTATGGATGATTTTTATGTATTCGGAACTTCATTTGAATTATGCTTAAAAAATTTAGAAAAAAATCNGTAAGCTCAATCCACTGTGTTCCAAAGAAAGAAAGAGTGACAGTTGAAGTAAATGAGAAAAATAAATTAATACTAATAAGATAAGTTACTGGATGACGAATTTGTATAGACTATCGAAAATTAAATGTAGCCACCAAGAAAGATCATTTTCCTTTACCGTTTTTAGACCAAATGTTGGATAGATTGGCTGGGCAAAAATATTACTGTGTTCTAGATGGATATACCGGGTATCATCAAATTCTAATTGCTCCCGAGGATCAAGAAAAAACAACGTTTAGAAACCCTTATGGAACATTTGCTTTTCGTAGATTGTCTTTTGGACTATATAATGCACCTGCGACATTTCAAAGATGTATGATGTCAATTTTTTTTTAATTTAATTGAACGTAGAATGGAAGTATTTATGGATGATTTTTATGTATTCGGAACTTCATTTGAATTATGCTTAAAAAATTTTAGAAAAAGTTCTCGAACTATGTGAAAAAATCAACCTAGTACTAAATTAGGAAAAATGTCAATTTATGGTTGCACGAGGAATTGAACTTGGGCATAAAATTTCTGAAAATGACATAAAAGTAGATCCAACAAAAATTCAAATTATTGCAAAATTACTGCCTCCTACTACGGTTAGAGAGGTAAGAATTTTTCTAGAATTATATAAGAAATTTTTTAAAAATTACTAAGCCATTATGTCAAATTTTACAAAAGGATACGAAATTTAATTTTAATGAGGAATGCATAAAAGTATTTGAATTACTGAAAGAAAAATTAATCACTGCTCCTATAATAGTTACACCTGATTGTGGGAAACCATTTAAAATAATGTGTGATGCTAGTGATCATGTTATTAGAATTGTTTTAGGGCNGCATTTGAATTACTGAAAGAAAAATTAATCACTGCTCCTATAATAGTTACACCTGATTGTGGGAAACCATTTGAAATAATGTGTGATGTTAGTGATCATGTTATTAGAATTGTTTTAGGGAAAATGTATGATAAAATTTTTAAAGTAATATATTATGCTAATAAAACTCTAAATGATACTTAAATTAATTACACGACTATTGAAAGGGAGTTATTAGCTATTATCTATGGCTTTGATAAGTTTAGACCTTACTTAATTGGAGCTAAATGTATAGTGCATACAAACCATTCATCTATTAAATATTTGATGCAAAAGAAGAATGCTAAACCAAGATTAACTAGATGGATATTTCTGCAACAAGAGTTCAATTTTGTGGTAATAGATAAAAAGGGAACTGATAACAAATAGATAATCATTTGTCTTGACAAGAACAAGAAATATTAACTAATTCTGCAAATAAAATTTCAGAAGNTAGATGGATATTTCTGCAACAAGAGTTCAATTTTGTGGTAATAGATAAAAAGGGAACTGATAACAAATAGATGATCATTTGTCTTGACAAGAACAAGAAATATTAACTAATTCTGCAAATAAAATTTCAGAAACTTTCTTTGTTGAACAATTGTATAGTATTGATATAAAAATATATCGTTGTATGTTGATTTAGTAAATTATATTGTGAGTGATATTCTACCACCAGATGTAAAGAATCAACAATTAAAGAAATTTATTCATGATGCAAGTATCTATTTTTTGGATGATCCATATTTATATAAACAGTATAAAGATTTGATCATTAGAAGATGTGTGCCTTACGAAGAAACTGAATAAATAATTGAACGATGTCATGATTCTGAATTTAGAGGACATTTTGGAACTAGTAGAACTGCACATAAAATTTTGCAAGCTGGATTTTAGTGGCCTGCTTTTTTAGAGATATTAATGAATATTTAAAACATGTGATTGATGTCAGCAAGTAGGAAATATTTCTAGAAGAAATGAAATGCCTCTGAATTACACATTGAAATTTGAAATTTTTGATGTGTGAGGATTAGATTTTATGGGACTATTTATGCCTTCATTTAGAAATTTATATATATTTCTTGTTGTTAATTATATGTCTAAATAGATTGAAACTATCGTTGTATCTAAATGTGATGCTCAAAGTGTTTCAAAATTTTTAAATAAAAATATTTTTACAAGATATGAAATGCCGAAAGTGATTATTATTGTTGGAGGATCTCATTTTAGGAATAAGAGGATCGAGAAATTGATTTGAAAATATAATATTATGTATAGATTCTCTACTGCTTATCATCCTCAAATTAGCGTTCTAACAAAGATATCAAATCGTGAAATAAACTGAATTTTAGAAAAAGTTGTAAATCCTGATAAATTAGATTGGTTTGTTAGATTAGATAGTACATTATGAGCATACATAACTGCCTATAAGACTCCCATTGGAATGTCCCCATATAGACTTATTTTTGATAAAACATGCCACTTACCAGTAGAGTTGGAACATAAAGATTTTTAGGCTATTAAGGGATTCAATCTTAATCTAAATGATGCTGGTGAGAAAAGATTATTGCAACTCAATGAACTTGAAGAGATTAGAAATGAAGCATATGATAATGCAAAAATCTATAAAGATAAAATGAAAATATGACATGATCAAAGGATTATAAGAAAGAAATTCGAACCGGACAAAAAGTTTTATTATATAATACTAGATTGAGATTACTTCCAAGAAAACTTAAATCTAGATGGTTAGGACCATTCAATGTGATCAAAGTCTATCGTTATGGAACTGTTGTTATTAAAAATCCTAAAACTGGAAATATATTTAAAGTTAATGGGTATCGACTGAAACATTATTATGAAGGGCACATGTCATAATTTAAAGAAATCTTGATGTTGAGTCATCCTGAATAAACATTTGTGTGTCGGGTTGAAGACATAAACCAAGCGCTTTGTGGGAGGTAACCCATATATATATCTTAGTCTTTTGTTTTATAATTTTTATAATGTATTAGGAGATAACAATACCTTAGAATTCCACACAATCTTATATATCATGAATCAAAACAAATATTGGTATTGGACAAAAATTTGGGAATGAATTGAACAAAAAAGAAACAGACACAATTTTTTCTTTGGCACCGACGACACCATTTTATAGAGCCATGGCACCGACAACGCCAACGGGGGTGCTGACAGTGCCCAGTTCGGTTTCGACAGTTTTTGGCGGACTTTGGCGGGAGACAAATTAAAACATAAGATTAGCCAACGATTCTTGACTGAAGGTTGAGATTTAAAATTGCTCCTATTTAGCACAAGACAAATTAAAACGATTTGTCTCTCTCATTTAACCAAAAACTCATTGTAGTGGGAAACATATTTTCTCATATTTGATAACTTCGTAACAAAAATATGGTTTGGTAGTAATTGTTTAGCTTTGCTTTACAATTTCACTTCTAGTTGGTAATTTAGTTCTGTTAGCATTCTAAACATTTGAAATTTAGTATAGTAGATTTTCTTTATCATTGTGAATTTCCTGATTTAAATTTTCATTAAGAATTTACACATTCCTCGTAGGATCGATATTTGGGGCTTAATCAGAAAGTCATGTATTACTTGATAACATTACATATACTTGCATAAAATTCCAACTTAAATTGCTTCAATTTCTTATTCATAAATAACGAATCAAGTTTTTGACATCGTTGCAAAGTAGAGTCAACTTTATTAATTTTACACATCTATAATTTCAGGATCACTACCAACCCGACAATCCAAGGAGGGCAATCACTAACCTCGATCTAAGTGATTAACCTATGGACCTTTATAAGTGTTCATCTAAATTCTTTATTTTTTCATGCATATAAAATTTACTTTGGCAAGCAAAAGTAATTATTCCACAAAAATGATTTTTGTTTTCTTAAATATTTCGTAAGGTAGTATATTCCACAAGTTAATCGCTCTATTCAGGCTAGGAATACCAACAGCCTAAGAGTGTGAGGGGCAACTTCTTCTAAATGTTGGTGAATGGTATCATTAGTCCTATCCGCTCCCCGTAGGTCTGAGAGGTAGGAGATACTATCCTAAATCCCACTTCGTATCCCTCGTTTAGCACACATAAGCATTATCGTCACTGCCCTCATCACCTAGACCTTTTACTTACACAAGCTAGGTGATCTATATGGATTTTATCTTTGTTTTGGTTTTTTTAGTGGTTTTTTATGTTTATAGGATGACTTCACCCAACAATATTATAATAAATTTAGGAATCCTTTGAAATGTCCAAGAATCTTTCAAGAGTGTTCGGGGAATAACCCTAAAAAACTTTAGGAGTTTTTGGATCATTTCAAGTTCACCTAAGGTTACTATATCATCGAATTAATCATCATTGGTTTTAGTTATGGTGTTTTAACTTGTTATTAATGAAATTTAATGTTCTAATCATCCCATGATTGGGGTAACTAGTTATTCATTTAATGTTAAGCTTGGGAATTATGTGAGTAGGCACCCTTGAGGGAAAATTAACTTAGTAAGAAATCTTTACCCTTTCTCTTGGAATTGAACTTGTAGTTTTCTAAAGATATGATTGATTATATTTGATTTTTTAAGCCTCATTAAATGATTGTATATCAATCATAGTCCACTATTAAGCTCTTAAGTCTTTTATGGGTAAACATATAGTTTTGAAAAAGGTCTTAATGTAATATGTTGAATTCTTCTTAAAGGATTAAATCATATTGAACCTTTGGTTTGGGGACCTCAAATTAGTGAATTATTGTCTTCCTAACTCATGCCCCTCACATTTGAATCATTCAAACTTAATTATCTTCCAAACTTCAATAATTCAAATAATTACAATCTTATCCTTTTGTAGAGATAGTGTAGATTGGTTTCTACCCTTTAACCCTTTGTGTTTCAGTAATTTATGAGGGTTAATAATCATAAATATTGTCCTTTCACCCTCTAGTTTGACCTAAATATTAATTAAGGTATGAAATTCCAAAATTAATATTTTGCTTATAGGGCTTTCTACTTCATAATTCTTTCAATTTAAATCAAATGACCTTAAAACTTTATTGTTAGCTCACTCCCGGGTTAATTGAAACTTCAGAGGAGAATTTGTATTTTTCTGATTTTTTATTAATTCTTAACAATTATTTTAGTTTAAAAATAAGAATTTTCAATGATAATTAATTTAACTAATTAGATTGAACCCATCAAAACCCATTTTCATATCTATTTGCATTGCCTTCAGACTACTTCACCATACTTTATCAAACAATGTAAATGCCCTAGCTATTTTACCACCGCTCTTTCGAATCTTAATGGATCATAATGAATTTTAACAATTCATATGGATAGTACAAAAAGTAAATGAAGTATAAAAGAATACTCATCACATTGGTATTAAAATCCAATTCTAAAAGCATTCAACACATCCTACAAATCCCACATATTCATCACAAGAGAAAAGTAAAGGAAATCTACTCACAAATTTACTCTTTAAACCCATTATCGATCTCTCAAAATAATGGAAATTTACAAACCCTGGATCTTCCTAGGACTCCTTGGCTTCTCTCCACTTGTCCTAGCTTTCAAATGCTTAAGCCCTTTTCTTAAAAATATCCTTTTGAATTACTTAAAAGCACCATATAACTCCCAAATTCATTATGAAGCAATTGTAGAAAAATGGTCGTGCCTTGGCACCTAGAAGTTGGTGCAAAGGCACTGCCTCTCAGGTTGTTGCGCTGGTTCTGGTGCCTAAGTGCTAATATGTTGAGATCAAGATACTTGGATGGAGCGCCTTAGCACCAGAGTCTAGTGCTTAGGCACCAGACTTTCTGGTTCTAATGTGCTCCATTTAGTTCTTTTTTGCTCCTTTTCAACTCTGATTCGTTTCACGTGTCCTACCTGTTATATCTGCAAGAATAACACAAGAATNTGAATTACTTAAAAGCACCATATAACTCCCAAATTCATTATGAAGCAATTGTAGAAAAATGGTCGTGCCTTGACACCCAGAAGTTGGTGCAAAGGCACCGCCTCTCAGGTTGTTGCGTTGGTTCTGGTGCCTAAGTGCTAATATGTTGAGATCAAGATACTTGGATGGAGTGCCTTACCATCAGAGTCTAGTGCTTAGGTGCCAGACTTTCTGGTTCTAATGCGCTCCATTTAGTTCTTTTTTGCTCCTTTTCAACTCTGATTTGTTTCACGTGTCCTACCTGTTATATCTGCAAGAATAACACAAGAAAACATTTTTTAAAATGCATTTTCATCCAAAACATAAGTGGAAAAGACAAAATAAATTAAACAAGCTTTAGGACACATCAAAATTCACTCAAACTTAAACGTTACTTACCCTCAAGTAACATTACAACTTCAATTATTGTGATGTATATGCAATGACCCTACCATGCTTNAAATAAATTAAACAAGCTTTAGGACACATCAAAATTCACTCAAACTTAAACGTTACTTACCCTCAAGTAACACTACAACTTCAATTATTGTGATGTATATGCAATGACCCTACCATGCTACATAAGCACACAACCCAAAATACTCAAAGATGCATCACTAAAAATCTAAAACCCATCAAAATTTGAAGGAATGGCTATTGTTGAAAAGGCTCCTCACAAATACCTGACTATTCAAACTTCACTGCCTTTTGAGTCAATCTTGATCGGGGCATAGCAATATGTGAAAACCCCTCAACAAACCTCCTGTAATAACCATCTAGACCTAAAAAACTTTTGAGCTTAATGATAGTAGTAGGTCTTGGCCAGTCTACAATCACCTTTCTTTATTATAATATATAGATATGTCATCTCTACTGATAATGTGCCAAAAAAAACCACACTTTTAAGGCAAAATTCACATTTAGAAAATTTGGCATAAAGTGTATTCTCCTTCAAAACTTGCTACACAACAAACAATTGACCTATGTGATTGACTTTATCCCTTAAATACAGTAGGATATCATCAATAAATATGATCACAAAAGTATCCAGAAAACCGTTGGAGCATTTTTCAGTCCAAATGACATTACCATGAATTCATAGTGCCCATATCTTGTCTTGGAAGTGGTCTTTGCTATGTCTTTATCTCTAAACTTCAGCTAGTGATAACCTAACCTCAAATCAATCTTTTAAAATGCAGAAGTCCCTTCCATTTGATCAAAAAAATTATTAATCCTCGTAGTGAATATTTATTTTTAATTGTGAGTTTATTCAACTCCCTATAACCAGTGCATATTCTAAAGTTATCATCCTTCTTTTTCACAAATAGCACTAGAGCTCCCCAAGGTGAGGCACTAGTTCTGATAAACTCGTTTTCTAGTAAGTCCTGCGGTTGGCTTTTCAACTCCTATAACACTTTAACTGTCATTCTGTAAGANGATCGGGGCATAGCAATATGTGAAAACCCCTCAACAAACCTCCTGTAATAACCATCTAGACCTAAAAAACTTCTGAGCTTAATGATAGTAGTAGGTCTTAGCCAGTTTACAATCACCTTATCTTTATTATAATATATAGATCTGTCATCTCTACTGATAATGTGCCAAAAAAAACCACACTTTTAAGCCAAAATTCACATTTAGAAAATTTGGCATAAAGTGTATTCTCCTTCAAAACTTGCTACACAACAAACAATTGACCTATGTGATTGATTTTATCCCTTAAATACAGTAGGTTATCATCAATAAATATGATCACAAAATTATCCAGAAAACTGTTGGAGCATTTGTCAGTCCAAATGACATTACCATGAATTCATAGTGCCCATATCTTGTCTTGAAAGTGGTCTTTGCTATGCCTTTATCTCTAAACTTCAGCTAGTGATAACCTAACCTCAAATCAATCTTTGAAATTGCAGAAGTCCCTTCCAATTGATCAAAAAAATTATTAATCCTCGATAGTGAATATTTATTTTTAATTGTGAGTTTATTTAACTCCCTATAACCAGTGCATATTCTAAAGTTATCATCCGTCTTCTTCACAAATAGCACTAGAGCTCCCCAAGGTGAGGCACTAGTTCTGATAAACTCATTTTCTAGTAAGTCCTGCGGTTGGCTCTTCAACTCCTATAACACTTTAATTGTCATTCTGTAAGGTGCCTTGGATACAGTTCAAAACAAGATAAGAGCTCAATATTGAAATCAATCTCTTGCACTAGTGGCAGCACAGGTAAATCATCAAGGAACACCTCTGGATATTCTCTTACCACTGGAATATCACTTAAAGACTTCACTTTCATAGAAGTATTCACTACATGTACAGGTCATGTGTCTAAAAATATATTATTTTTATGCTATATTTTATAATGATATTGCACTTGAAAGACATGTTTTCTTGTGTTTTGGTTATAGGTACATCAAATTGAAGAATCTGGACTGATTGGAGCAAAAGACACAAAAATGGACTAAAATGGAGCAAATCAGAGCAAATTAGGTTGAATCGAGACACACTGGAGCCATGGGGGATGAAACAAGGGACTTCAGTGCATGTGCCCGGTGCTTAAGTGACCAAAATGATGCTTATGTGCCACCAAACAGAGAGGATGGCACAATCGGTGCTTAAGCCCCAAAAATGGTTTTCAACATATCTTCTACATTATACATTAAATTTCAAAAATTTTTGAAGCGGTGCTTCGTGTCTCTTGGGGAATTCATTGGAAATGATAAAAGTGACTTTCTATAACAATTTGGCGTGGTTATAANTAATGATATTGCACTTGAAAGACATGTTTTCTTGTGTTTTGGTTATAGGTACATCAAATTGAAGAATCTGGAGTGATTGGAGCAAAAGACACAAAAATGGACCAAAATGGAGCAAATCAGGTTAAATCGAGACACACTGGAGCCATGGGGGATGAAACAAGGGACTTCAGTGCATGTGCCCAGTGCTTAAGTGACCAAAATGATGCTTATGTGCCACCAGACAGAGAGGATGGCACAATCGGTGCTTAAGCCCCAAAAATGGTTTTCAACATATCTTCTACATTATACATTAAATTTCAACAATTTTTGAAACGGTGCTTCGTGTCTCTTGGAGAATTCATTGGAAATGATAAAAGTGACTTTCTATAACAATTTGGGGTGGTTATATGGAGTTTTGAAGAGTCACTTGAGGCACCATTTGGAAGATTCATTGAATATAGACACTTTTGAAGAGCACTTAAGCATCTTTTGGGAAATTATAAATAAAGCTTGGAAATATTTTTTTAAAAAAACTCTTAGACTCTTGAATCAATTGAAAGAGGTGAAGAAGACTTGGAGAAGAAGAAAAAGGCTTGGGCGTAAACCCCAAGGCGAGTGACAAGGTGAGAGAGAAAGAGAGAGAGTGAGAAGTTTCTTCTTTTCTTTTCACTTTGTTATTGGAGAGGATTGTAAGGAGATTGCTTTTGCTATACAAGAAGAGTTTAATTTCCATCAAATATAAGTATTTTCATTGTATTTTGATTTGAATCTAGTAGTTTATTTGCACGGTTTTAAAGTCTTGTTCAATGAAAAGTTTATATTGTTTCTTCATGTGTAGTGAGTAGTTTTCCTTAACTCTTCCCTCTTACAATGAATTAGTATGCATGTGTAGGATATAAAATTGAGTAACGTGAGAATTNGAATATAGACACTTTTGAAGAGCACTTAAGCATCTTTTGGGAAATTATAAATAAAGCTTGGAAATATTTTTTAAAAAAACTCTTAGACTCTTGAATCAATTGGAAGAGGTGAAGAAGACTTGGAGAAGAAGAAAAAGGCTTGGGCATAAACCCCAAGGCGAGTGACAAGGTGAGAGAGAAAGAGAGAGAGTGAGAAGTTTCTTCTTTTCTTTTCACTTTGTTATTGGAGAGGATTGTAAGGAGATTGCTTTTGTTGTACAAGAAGAGTTTAATTTCCATCAAATATAAGTATTTTCATTGTATTTTGATTTGAATCTAGTAGTTTATTTACATGATTTTAAAGTCTTGTTCAATGAAAAGTTTATATTGTTTCTTCATGTGTAGTGAGTAGTTTTTCTTAACTCTTCCCTCTTACAATAAATTAGTATGCATGTGTAGGATATAAAATTGAGTAAAATGAGAATTTATTATGATGATTTTACTTTGTTCTTCATTTACATGTAAACTTGATCAACTTACATGTTAAAATCTGTTGTGAGAACATGTAAGATCTGTGATGGTGTTGTCTCAATCAACAGTAGTAGAATCACATGAGATTGTATGGATAAGAATGTAGTCCATATGGTTTATTGCAAATAAATAGGGAGATAATCTTTGATGGGTGTAGAAATTAGAGGATTTTAGAGTGACATGCTAAAGCTCCCAATTTGGTTCTTAATTTTAGGTCTTAATACTGGATGTTAGCCTTCATGTGAGGGGACGAGGAGAGCCTAGAGTGAGAGCTAGTATCTGTCATGCCTAATCAGTTTTTATGATTCTTAAACTATGAATTAGCCAATGTTCTTTATAGTACTTGTCCAAGGTTAAATAATATTATTGCTTTTATTTGTCACAATATCTCCCACTCCTTGTTTTACTTTTACACATGTCACTAGTTTCGTTGCATGAGGAAGGGTACTTTTAATATATTAAACTTCACTTTCAGTTTTTCACTAAGTATTTTAGTTTAGGAGTAGAAGTCATATTATAGTGATAATTGTATGATATAATCAAAACCAAACCCTTATCGACCTTCCAAGTTAGGGCGTGTTATTCTAGACTAGAACTTCTCTTGAAAGATGTCGTGATTAACCTCGATCTCCGTGGGATCGATATTCGAGGCTTAATAAAAAAGCTATATATTACTTGATAGCAATACGTATACTTAAGTAAAATCCTTACTATTTAAAAATATAATTGAAATCATACTTTTCTTGGGATCAAGTTTTTGGCGTCATTGTTAGGGATTAAAATCTTTAAGTAGTGGTGTCAAATTCATAAATCCTTATATATAAAAAATATCAGGATCAAGCTTTTGGCGTCGTTGCCGGGGATTAAAATATTCAAGTAGTAGTATCAATTTCATAAATTCTTACATATAAAAAATATTAGGATCAAGTTTTTGGCGTCGTTGTTGGGGATCACAACGGTTGATCTTGACTTTTAGGAGAATTTTAGTTGAAGTAATTAGGCTTAAACTTGAAAAACTGTAGTGTCGTAAAAACCGTATTTGTGTAAAAAGTGTTTTTTTTTTGTTTTTATTGTATAAAAAAGTATTGTGAAAAAACTATTTGTGTGGAAAACAAGATGTTTGTGAAAGTGTTTTGTTGTGTTGAATATAATTTTTGTTTTATTTGTTTAGTTATTAATGTATTGTTTGTTGTGTTGTGTATGCAAAACAAAGGATCTGCAGGACTTGTGCCTTATGATCCAGAATTAGAAAAAAAGAAAAAAAGTAAAAAACAGAAAGGACTTGAAAAATTAGAAATGAAAATGGAAAAAAATTCAAAATAATAACTTAGAAAATCATCATAAATCATTGAGGGATTATGTAAATCCTAGGATAGATGAAATTCACTCGAGTACAAAAATCACTATCATAGAAGCTGACTCGTTTGAACTAAATCTAGGGGTTATCTAACTGGTGTAGAACAACCAGTTTGGGGAATTCCTTTGGAGAATCCCTATTTACACTTATCAAGTTTTCTAGAACTTTGTGCTACATTTCGTTATAATGGCATGTCAGACAATGCTATTAGACTAATGCTTTTTCCTTTCTTACTAAGGGATAAGGCTAAAATATAGTTATACTCATTAACACCTGACTTTATTAAAAATTGGGAGGATTTAACTCATAAATTCCTAGCTAAGTATTTTCCACCTTCAAAGACTACTAAACTTAGAAACAATATTATCTCATTTTGTCAGTATAAAGGGGAATCAATATACAAAGCCTGAGAAAGATTTAAGGAACTCCTAAATAACTGTCCACACCATGCTCTGCCCGATTGGTTAATCATTCAAACATTTTACAATGGGTTAGTAGGATCACTTAAATCTAAAATTGACATTGTCGCTAGTGTATCATAATGTCAAAACCATTTAATGAAGCATATGCGTTAATTGAATAAATGACTACAAATAAATTTCAATGGCCCTATATAAGGGTAAATCCTAAAAAGGTAGCCAATGTCATGATACAGATGTGGTTGCAAATCTTGCATCTCAGGTTCCTGCAATATCAAGGAAGTTGGACCAATTTGAAATGAACCAGCCTCAACTCACTCCAATAAGTGAGGAAAGTTCATTAGGGCATATGATTGATTCTAACTTATCATATGAGACTTTAAATACTAAAAACAACCCGTATTCTAACTTTCACAACCTAAGTTGGAAGAACCATCCAAATTTTAACTGGTATCATACTAATGACGGGTGGAAACCAACAATGGGAAAATAATCATACAAATCCTAATGGAAGTTGGAATAATCAGGCGAACACAAGCTATAAACCTTCATATCCACCGGACTCTAACAATGATCAACAATTGGAGGATAAGAAGATGTATGTACAAGAAGTGGTATTGCAAATGAGAAACTAGTTANCAAGGACTACTAAACTTAGAAACAATATTATCTCATTTTGTCAGTATAAAGGGGAATCAATATACAAAGCCTCAGAAAGATTTAAGGAACTACTAAATAACTGTCCACACCATGCTCTGCCCAATTGGTTGATCATTCAAACATTTTACAATGGGTTAGTAGGATCCCTTAAATCTAAAATTGTCGTTGTCGCTAGTGGATCATAATGCCAAAACCCTTTAAAAAGCATATGCGTTAATTGAATAAATGACTACAAATAAATTTCAATGGCCCTATATAAGGGTAAATCCTAAAAAGGTAGCCAATTTTCATGATACAGATGTGATTGCAAATCTTGCATCTCAGGTTCCCGCAATATCAAAGAAGTTGGACCAATTTGGAATGAACCAGCCTCAACTCACTCCAATAAGTGAGGAAAGTTCATTAGGGCATATGATTGATTCTAACTTATCATATGAGACTTTAAATACTAAAAACAACCCGTATTCTAACTTTCACAACCTAAGTTGAAAGAACCATTCAAATTTTAACTGGTATCATACTAATGGGGGTGGAAACCAACAATGGGAAAATAATTATACAAATCCTAATAGAAGTTGGAATAATCAGGCGAACACAAGCTATAAACCTTCATATCCACCGGACTCTAACAACGATCAACAATTGAAGGATAAGAAGATGTATGTACAAGAAGTGGTATTGCAAATGAGAAACTAGTTGCAAGGTCAAAATGCCGCGATTAGAAATATAGAGAATCAACTGAGATGTGCTAATTCACTTAGCAATAGACCCCAAGGAACACTTCCTAGCAACATTGAGATCAACCCTACAGAATAATTCACTTAGCAATAGACCCCAAGGAACACTTCCTAGCAACATTGAGATTAACCCTAAAGAAAGTAATAATAAACAAGTAGAAGCTGCCTAATTAAGAAGTGAAAGAGNATATAGAGAATCAACTGAGATGAATTGCTAATTCACTTAGCAATAGACCCCAAGGAACACTTCCTAGCAACACTAAGATTAACCCTAAAGAAAGTAATAATAAACAAGTAGAAGCTGCCCAATTAAGAAGTGAAAGAAAGATAGAGGATGTGGTTGGAAAAAGAGAAAGAAGTTGTGAGAGAAACAAAGGAAACTGAAAGACCCGAAGAACATGTTTCTAAGGATCTGGAAAAATTAATATCTCCAACTAAAATCAATTTAGAAAGACCACTAGCTTCATTTCCTCAAAGACTTAGACAATATGAGTTGGATAAACAATTTTCAAATTTTATGGAAATACTTAAGAAGTTAACAATAAATATTTCTTTCACTAGAACTTTGGAATATATGTCAAGTTATGCAAAATTTATGAAGGAGATATTAAATAAGAAAAAGAAATTTGGGAATTACGAGAAATTTGCATNTTTAGAAAGACCACTAGCTTCATTTCCTCAAAGACTTAGACAATATGAGTTGGATAAACAATTTTCAAATTTCATGGAAATACTTAAGAAGTTAACAATAAATATTTCTTTCACTAAAACTTTAGAATATATGTCAAGTTATGCAAAATTTATGAAGGAGATATTAAACAAGAAAAAGAAATTTGGGAATTACGAGAAATTTGCACNCGTAAAATCCTTACTATTTAAAAATATAATTGAAATCATACTTTTCTTGGGATCAAGTTTTTGGCGTCATTGCTAGGGATTAAAATCTTCAAGTGGTGGTGTCAAATTCATAAATCCTTATATATAAAAAATATCAGGATCAAGTTTTGGCGTCGTTGCCGGGGATTAAAATATTCAAGTAGTGGTGTCAACTTCATAAATTCTTACATATAAAAAATATTAGGATCAAGTTTTTGGCGCTGTTGTTGGGGATCACAGCGGTTGATCTTGACTTTTAGGAGAATTTTAGTTGAAGTAATTAGGCTTAGACTTGGAAAACTGTAGTGTCATAAAAACTGTATTTGTGTAAAAAGTGTTTTTTTTTGTTTTTATTGTATAAAAAAGTATTTTGAAAAAACTATTTGTGTGAAAAACAAGATGTTTGTGAAAGTGTTTTGTTGTGTTGAATATAATTTTTGTTTTATTTGTTTAGTTGTTAATGTATTGTTTGTTGTGTTGTGTATGCAAAACAAAGGATATGCAGGACTTGTGCCTTATGATCCAAAATTAGAAAAAAAGAAAAAAAGTAAAAAATAGAAAGGACTTGAAAAACTAGAAATGAAAATGGAAAAAAATTCAAAATAATAACTTAGAAAATCATCATAAATCATTGAGGGATTATGTAAATCCTAGGATAGATGAAATTCACTTGAGTACAAAAACCACTATCGTAGAAGCTGACTCGTTTGAACTAAATCTAGGGATTATCTAACTGGTGTAGAACAACCAGTTTGGGGAACTCCTTTAGAGAATCCCTATTTACACTTATCAAGTTTTGTAGAACTTTATGCTACATTTCGTTATAATGGCATGTCAGACAATGCTATTAGACTAATGCTTTTTCCTTTCTTACTAAGGGATAAGGCTAAAATATAGTTATACTCATTAACACCTGACTTTATTAAAAATTGGGAGGAGTTAACTCATAAATTCCTAGCTAAGTATTTTCCACCTTCAAGGACTACTAAACTTAGAAACAATATTATCTCATTTTGTCAGTATAAAGGGGAATCAATATACAAAGCCTCAGAAAGATTTAAGGAACTACTAAATAACTGTCCACACCATGCTCTGCCCAATTGGTTGATCATTCAAACATTTTACAATGGGTTAGTAGGATCCCTTAAATCTAAAATTGTCGTTGTCGCTAGTGGATCATAATGCCAAAACCCTTTAAAAAGCATATGCGTTAATTGAATAAATGACTACAAATAAATTTCAATGGCCCTATATAAGGGTAAATCCTAAAAAGGTAGCCAATTTTCATGATACAGATGTGATTGCAAATCTTGCATCTCAGGTTCCTGCAATATCAAGGAAGTTGGACCAATTTGGAATGAACCAGCCTCAATTTACTCTAGTAAGTGAGGAAAGTTCATTAGGGCATATGATTGATTCTAACTTATCATATGAGACTTTAAATACTAAAAACAACCCGTATTCTAACTTTCACAACCTAAGTTGAAAGAACCATTCAAATTTTAACTGGTATCATACTAATGGGGGTGGAAACCAACAATGGGAAAATAATTATACAAATCCTAATAGAAGTTGGAATAATCAGGCGAACACAAGCTATAAACCTTCATATCCACCGGACTCTAACAACGATCAACAATTGAAGGATAAGAAGATGTATGTACAAGAAGTGGTATTGCAAATGAGAAACTAGTTGCAAGGTCAAAATGCCGCGATTAGAAATATAGAGAATCAACTGAGATGAATTGCTAATTCACTTAGCAATAGACCCCAAGGAACACTTCCTAGCAACACTAAGATTAACCCTAAAGAAAGTAATAATAAACAAGTAGAAGCTGCCCAATTAAGAAGTGAAAGAAAGATAGAGGATGTGGTTGGAAAAAGAGAAAGAAGTTGTGAGAGAAACAAAGGAAACTGAAAGACCCGAAGAACATGTTTCTAAGGATCTGGAAAAATTAATATCTCCAACTAAAATCAATTTAGAAAGACCACTAGCTTCATTTCCTCAAAGACTTAGACAATATGAGTTGGATAAACAATTTTCAAATTTTATGGAAATACTTAAGAAGTTAACAATAAATATTTCTTTCACTAGAACTTTGGAATATATGTCAAGTTATGCAAAATTTATGAAGGAGATATTAAATAAGAAAAAGAAATTTGGGAATTACGAGAAATTTGCATTAAGTGAGGAGTGCAGCGCTATACTTCAGAAAAAGCTTCCTTAGAAACTCAAAGATCCTTGTAGCTTAAGAATTCCTTTTGTAATTGGAAAAAGATTATGTGGGAAAGCTTTATATAATTTAGGAGCGAGCATTAATGTGATGCCGCTATCTATATTTAGAAGGTTATATTTAGCTGATATTTCTTCCACTACTAGAACCATTCAATTAGCTGATCGATCTATCATTTATCCAAAAGGGGTTATAAAAGACGTGTTTGTTAAAGTGGATAAATTTATATTTCCTATAAACTTTATTATATTAGATATGGAGGAAGATAAATAAAATCTAATTATTTTGGGGAGACATTTTCTTGTTACTGGACAAGCCATGAAAGATGTGCAAAAAGGAGAGTTGTCTATGAATATTAATGACTAGGAAGTCACTTTTGACGTGTTAAGACTATGAAATATCCAGCTGAGAGAAAAGATGATGATTATTTTTGGATGAAGGAAATTGATTATATAAGTAAAGACCATTTTGAAGAATTTTTGAGTGAAAGTTAACAGAAGAGATCAAAATGGATTTTCATGATGAGTTAAAAACGTTGATTAAAGAAGATTGTATGTATGTTCAGGAGAGGTGCGAAATGATAGACGTTACCGAAAATATTTAACTTTTAATTCCATATGTTGAAAAATTTCATAAACTTAAGATGAATGTACCCCATGCAATTTTAAAGCCTACCTATTTAAGGAATTCATCTACACCACCAGTCTTTATATCTTCAAATTCAACTCAAACATAATAAGAACTTGAATTGAATGATAAAATCAGTAAAATATCTTTTAAGAAAGAGTTATTCAAAATCACTAAATGACATATTCCATAGTATATAGAAAAAATGAATGAGATTCTGATGTTGGGGCAACCAGAGTAAACATTGGATACATCGGGTTGTCGATGTTAGACCAAGCGCTTTGTGGGAGGCAGCCAATGGTTATCTTTGTTATCTATTTAGTGTGATTGTTGCTATGTTGGATTGGATGTTAGTGATATTTTGAACTTTTATTCATATTTGATGTGTAGGAGTGGATTAGATTAATGTTGTGAGGTAATTCCTTCATTATGACTAGATTTGTATATGATTTCTGGTAGTAGCAGGTTGGCGAGTCTGTTACGACTTAGTTCTCAACCAAAGCTGAGCATTATCTTGAAGCATGTAGAGTTTGGACTTAGACCACTCCATGTTAATTGTATTACTTCCTTTGTCTGATTTTGTTTTCACAAGGTAAAGTCATAAACTTACTTAGTGAACAATATCTGGATGAACGACACTATTTATGTTTACCAGATTGTGTTTTCCTTTGACTTAGAGTAACCCTGAAATTGGAAACACATGAGGTAATTATGGTCCATGGGTGATAACCATATGATTTTATATATTACACCCACGTCCTTAGTGTAGTTTCTTTCGTTAGAAATTGAAAGTAACGAGAGGAAATGTGAGTAGAAGATGGATCAAATTAACCTCATTTGTTGTTTGTTTATGAATCTGTAAGTCTATGTATTGGACTTTGTGTGTCTATGTTGTGATTCAAGTTGAATGAGTCATTAGAGATGACAAAACTTATCTTAATAGTTTAAACTTGTTAGCATTCAACAATTCCTTTATAAATATTAAAATGTGTTCCTATTTTTTAATCTTCAGTTTGTACTTGTTCTATTATTTAAAATTCCTTTATATTGTTATGTCAAGCATGTTTAGGCTAGATTTACTTTCTACTGCAATATTCTACCATGTGTTATTTGTTGATATTTTTGTAAGATGTGTAGTAAATTATAAAAGTGATTTTTCCCTGACACATATTTTTTGTACTTCATTGTTACACATGTTTGAGCTTAAGTTTTGGGGGAAAAGAAAATGTTTTCAAATTTAAACCTTAATTGTTTTCAAAATTACTACAAATAAATTTGTATTTTATTTCTAATGATTATTGTTATGTGGAGTCACCTTAAGGATATTAGAATTTTAAGTATAGAAATGAAGTACAAAAACTTGATATTTTTAGTGAAAAGAGAGAACCTAGAGTTAAGGATATTTAAAGGAGAAATTGAGAAAATTAATAACTATCTTTAGTAGGAAAAATTGTATCTTTGAAAAATTAAGGATTCTTATAATTTTTATTTTCAAACAATTAAGGCTCTTTTAAAAAGTATTTAAACAAAAAAAAAATACATCTTTTCAATTGAAGGAAAGTAATAAGTTTTAACTTTAAAGGAGGATAGTGAAATTCAAAATTATTTAAGGACTTCTTCAAATAAAGTAATCCTCACATAAAAAAAAGAATTAAATAAAGAAAAATAATAATGAATAAAAAATATCCTAAAAAAAAATTGAGGATTGAGGAGAGGTCCTTATAAAAAATTTGTTTCACTTGAGTTTCTTTGAAGTAAAGAACTTAGAACAATCCTAAGCTTGATTTTTATACTCATATTAGTAAAATTTATTTTTAAGAGAGTTCTTAAGTCTAGAAAGAAAAGTTCATAGGATCCGAAGTTTGAAAAATGTGCATATATTTCTGAATTAGATAGGAAAATTTTTTTTCAAGTTTAATGACAAATATTTTAAACCCAGAGCTAGTCTAATTCACTAGAAGTTCTTCTAATTTGAACTATCACATTTTTAGAACAAAATTTAAGCAATTCTAAAGGATGACCCATTAACTCTAATCTACATAAATTATTTTAAAAAAGTAGTATTACTTGAGAAAAAAAGTATTGTTTAAGTTTGAGAGATTTTGATGTGCCAAAAAAAGTAGTATTTTTTATGCTATATTTTATAATGATATTGCACTTTAAAGATATGTTTTCTTGTGTTTTTTTATAGGTACATCAAATTGAAGAATTTGTAGTGATTTGAGCAAAAGGAACAAAAATAGATCAAAACGGAGCAAAATGGAGCAAATCGGGTTGAACTGAGGCACACTGGAGCCATGAGGGCCGAAACCAGAGATTTAAGTGATTGTTCCCAACACTTNATATTGCACTTTAAAGATATGTTTTCTTGTGTTTTTTTATAGGTACATCAAATTGAAGAATTTGTAGTGATTGGAGGAAACAGAACAAAAATAGATCAAAACGGAGCAAAATGGAGCAAATCGGGTTAAACTGAGGCACACTGGAGCCATGAGGGCCGAACCAGAGATTTAAGTGATTGTTCCTAACACTTACACACCTAAAATGGTGCTTAAGCGCCACCATACAGAGAGGAGGGCACTTAAGCGCCCAAAAGCGGTGCTTAAGCGCCAAAATGGTTTTCAACATATCTTCTAGAATATACATCAGATTTGGACGATTTTTGAAGCGGTGCTTCANACCTAAAATGGTGCTTAAGCGCCACCATACAGAGAGGAGGGCACTTAAGCGCCCAAAAGCGGTGCTTAAGCGCCAAAATGGTTTTCAACATATCTTCTAGAATATACATCAGATTTGGACGATTTTTGAAACGGTGCTTCATATGTATCTTAAGGAATTCAATGAAATGATAAAAGAGACTTTATAGAAGAATTTGAGGTGGTTATAAGAAGTTTTGAAGAGGCACTTTAGAAACGATTTGGAAAATTCATTGAATAGGGACACTTTTGAAGAGAAGCTTAAGCATCTTTTGGGAAATTGTAAATAAGACTTGGAAATTTTTTTANGATAAAAGAGACTTTATAGAAGAATTTGAGGTGGTTATAAGAAGTTTTGAAGAGGCACTTTAGAAACGATTTCGAAAATTCATTGAATAGGGACACTTTTGAAGAGACGCTTAAGCATCTTTTGGGAAATTATAAATAAGACTTGGAAATTTTTTTTAAAAAACTTTTGTACTCTTGATTCAGAAAGTTTCTATTTCTATTATGACTAATGAATAATCTTTTAAAGCATTCAGGAAATATGCGCTCGAGGGTTTTTGATACCTCTCGAGGAATGTTGTGTCATTATGAACTTTAAACTTCATTACTAACGTCACATTAGACACATAGCTATGAGAGACGGTTTTATAGATGTTCACAAATAATTACATAGAAGTGTGACTTCTTCTCATGAGCAGATAAGATAACATATTCATCGCCGAGAGTGATCAGAAATTGATAGTATTCCTAGAAGATGGTCTGACTCGTGATATGTCGTCTCTATTTTAAAAATAATATTATCGTATTATTAAATACTATTTTAAAAATAACATTATCGTATTAATAAATGTATATCTTATTTTTTTCAGTGTTATGTAGTAATTTTTACTTCTGAAGTATAAAATGTATTGCTATGATAACTCTGTTATAAACAACTTTATTACACATGGATAGAATGATCATTTATCCAAAAACAGCTGCGCTGCAACCGTTTTCAAACAACAATAAACAAATAACCATTAATAAACAAACAACCTAACCGTAACAGCTTTCTAAGGTAAATGTTACGCAACAACTTATTAATAAGTTGCAGATTCTGTTATAAACAAAACGATACTATCAGGTAAAAAATATCATTTATGATAAACAACTGAAGCTAAACTATTCTATTGTAAAATACAAAAAATAAATAAATACTCAAATTCCCAGCAACAGCTTCTGTGCATCAGTTTGTTGGCACAATTACTACGGATAAACTTCTTAATAAGCTAGAGCAGCCCCCGAAGACTCTAAAAGCCATGAATTTTTTGCAACTCAATTTTTAAATAAAATTCGTAACGTTAGAATATTATCAGCGATCCAATTCTCGCGCTACTTCATCTGTCGCCAATTAAATTCGTTTCCAATCGCGTAACGCAATCAAAGAACCGCCAAAATAAAGAGGTAACCTGCTTTCAATTTTTGATTCCAGAGGCAGAGCGATGACTGCGGTCTTTGCCTACAAAACCTTCTCTATAAGCCTGGGCCTCAACCCCGCGTCTGCGCGATCGTCGTCTTCCCCGCTTGCCGGCGGGCGACTCAATTGCCGCAGCGTGTCATGCCAGAAGAGGTCCGTGGAGGCCGAAAGCCCCGTTCGAACAGAGAGGACAGTTTCCATCTCGTACTCGGAACTCAAGGTCTTCTCATCTATTAATTGAACAACATGCGTGCTCATTTATTCATTTGCGATTTACTTTTTAGCTTTCTAAACATGCGAGCTCTGCGATGAAGCAGGACGAGTGCCGGGATTTGTCGTTAAAGATCGAAGAAGGGTTTGGACCAAATGGATTGGGGATCATTTCAATATCAGGAGTACGTCTGAATTCGCTAAGTTGTTTTTCGTCCTTTATACTTTTGCACTGTCCGTATGATCGGACTCAAGAAGACTATACTTCGAATTTTTAGTGGTTTTCAAGAGTGCTATTTTCTCAGTTCTCAATCTCGTAAGAAATTAAAAATTTGTCATAATGCGAATATTCCATCGTCNACTTCATTGTTACACATGTTTGAGCTTAAGTTTTGGGGGAAAAGAAAATGTTTTCAAATTTAAACCTTAATTANTAGATTTACTTTCTACTGCAATATTCTACCATGTGTTATTTGTTGATATTTTTGTAAGATGTGTAGTAAATTATAAAAGTGATTTTTCCCTGACACATATTTTTTGTACTTCATTGTTACACATGTTTGAGCTTAAGTTTTGGGGGAAAAGAAAATGTTTTCAAATTTAAACCTTAATTGTTTTCAAAATTACTACAAATAAATTTGTATTTTATTTCTAATGATTATTGTTATGTGGAGTCACCTTAAGGATATTAGAATTTTAAGTATAGAAATGAAGTACAAAAACTTGATATTTTTAGTGAAANTTTCAAAATTACTACAAATAAATTTGTATTTTATTTCTAATGATTATTGTTATGTGGAGTCACCTTAAGGATATTAGAATTTTAAGTATAGAAATGAAGTACAAAAACTTGATATTTTTAGTGAAAAGAGAGAACCTAGAGTTAAGGATATTTAAAGGAGAAATTGAGAAAATTAATAACTATCTTTAGTAGGAAAAATTGTATCTTTGAAAAATTAAGGATTCTTAAAATTTTTATTTTCCAACAATTAAGGCTCTTTTAAAAAGTATTTAAACAAAAAAATACATCTTTTCAATTGAAGGAAAGTAATAAGTTTTAACTTTAAAGGAGGATAATGAAATTCAAAATTATTTAAGGACTTCTTCAAATATAGTAATCCTTACATAAAAAAAAGAATAAAATAAAGAAAAATAATAATGAATAAAAAAGATCCTAAAAAAAAAATTGAGTGAGGAGAGGTCCTTATAAAAAATTTGTTTCACTTGAGTTTCTTTGAAGTAAAGAACTTAAAACTATCCTAAGCTTGCTTTTTATACTTATATTAGTAAAATTTATTTTTAAGAGAGTTCTTAAGTCTAGAAAGAAAAGTTCATAGGATCCGAAGTTTGAAAAATGTGTATATATTTCTGAACTAGATAGGAAAAAAAAATTTCAAGTTTAATGACAAATATTTTAGACCCAGAGCTAGTCTAATTCACTAGAAGTTCTTCTAATTTGAACTATCACATTTTTAGAACAAAATTTAAGCAATTCTAAAGGATGACCCATTAACTCTAATCTACATAAATTATTTTAAAAAAGTAGTATTACTTGAGAAAAAAAGTATTGTTTAAGTTTGAGAGATTTTGATGTGCCAAAAAAAGTAGTATTTTTTATGCTATATTTTATAATGATATTGCACTTTAAAGATATGTTTTCTTGTGTTTTTTTATAGGTACATCAAATTGAAGAATTTGTAGTGATT